>CAUJRU010001288.1:54877-171651 GCA_963277665.1 Viscum album | reverse complement strand
TGGCCAAAAATATCAAAGTGGAAAAGTCATAAGATCCTAAAAATTATAAGTAAAAAAATAATTTATTACGTCTATTTTAGATAAGGATAAAAATAAAATTGTGATAAAAAATAATTTTCTAGTTGAAAATAGATATGTTGGTTTTCAATAATGTTATAATAATAATGGTGAGAAGGTGTTTGAGAAACATGTTCACAACTCCATTCAGTATAGAATATGTAGAGAAAAAATTATTTCTAAGGGTACTTATAGTATTTTTGTGGATTTATACATAAAAAAATTATGTTTTTATTTAATAAAAAATATTAAAACTATCCAAAAAATTACAGAAATTAATGTTTAAGGGAGAGTCAATTTACTCAAAGGAAGAAATATGAAAAGGATGTTCAGAAGAAACCTGAGAATAATAGTTTGAAAATTGAAAACTGGTTCCAACAGTCAGAAAATATTTTTGAAATATTTGAAAAAATATTTAAATATTTCTAATGTATGACATTTTGTGTTATCGGAATGAAAAAATATTCATAACAATTTATAGAAGCTGAATTGGAAGAATAGTAATGGGAAAGAAAACGAAATTTTGTAGATAACTATCTCAAAGATACAAAATGAGAAAACACATGGATCATGGTTATTATGTCTTGTTCACATATGAAATGAGACATAAAATTGTTGAATAATGTGAAATAATTAAAAGAATAATTAGTGGCATTTGGAAATAATGAATCTCTTAGAATTAAAGGTGTTTGATGAACCATCATTACAGAATAAAAACTGAAATCAAAGAAATCATTGTTTTTTATGGGATGAAAAAAACTTTTTAATTCATTCACAACCTTGTGATAAGGAAAAAAGTAATTTTTAGAATATATTTATTCTTCGGAAAATATAGTAATATGAAAACATTGTTACAAGAGACTAATGTACAAAATAAAACATATTCCAATTTATTGAAGTTCAAAACTATTATTTTATGAACATGGTATAAGATAATAAGATGTAGCATAAACGGGTCAGACACACATGTCATAGAAACATGAGCATGTTATCAAATTCATACAGTGTCTATGAAATTCATTCTTTTCAAGAAGAATTTATTTGTTTTGCACAGTTTTTTAGTATAGAATGATTACAAATTCTATGCCTAAGAAAGTTGGTATCTGTTCAAAAACACCCATGGAAATTATTCATTACAATATATATTGTAAATTGAGAAAACATTCAACTAATGGATAAAAATTCTACATTGTATTCATTGATGACATTACTCATGTTACTTTTGTTATGTATATGAATCATAAGTCATACACTCTGAAAGTATTTAATGTTTTAGAGGTAAAGATGAGAAGGAATGTGAGTATTCAGTTAAAAAATTGAGAAAATACAACGGTGTTGAGTAGAAGAATGAATGATTTTAATGTTTTCCTGAGAATCATGGAATTAATCATGAGTACATTACACCATACACTCCTCAACAAAATGTTTTTTCTTAAAGAAAAAACAATTCTGGATGAAATGGGAATAACTATGTTACTTAAACATGGTATATCTCATTAATTTTAGAGTAAATCCATGAGAACTACTATTTATATTCAAAACTAATAGTTATAATGATCAAATCCATATATAACTTCATATGAAACGTTTTATATAAAAACTCCATATTTGAAACAATTAAGGTATAAATGTTATGGGGGAACATGGTTTAATGTTCAAAATTCAATGTGTGGACCTAGTTTTCATGTACATAATTTTATGTTTGGTCCTAATTTTCATGTCCATATGTTTAAGAAATTTCCTAGTTTCATGTCCATAAATTAACGAGTGAACACGATACTATTTATACATGTTCATTAAGTTACAAGTTTATGTGTATACCATAATTCCATGTATTACTTCAATGTTATAATCTCATTGATTATGTTCTTTTATTCCTTTAAGATTCATAAATTTTAACTCCCAATATTTATGTTATGTATCATGTTTTTGATATTTGATATGAAGGGAATGATCTTCTAATGTTATAATCACATTATCATACCATTTACGCTTGTCATGAATAATACATATCTCCCTTGATTACAATTGATGAGAATCTGAGATCACCTTTTTGTATGTTTCTTTTTCCCATGATATGTATAATTATTTTAAGTATGATATGTCATAATGGGTTCTAGATATGAAGAAATTGGTGGTAGTAGCTGCATATGTATTATGAGAATGTTTTTTGTGCTTGCAAGTTTCATAAGGCACTAATATATAACAGTATTTGGGTGTCTGTTTGTGTAATGTATGAAATGTTCTGAAAACATATGGCATATACATGTTTGAAAATCAAGGGTTGTTATTACTCTTCATCTACAACATTTATTATAGTGTTTTTCAAGACCATGTGACCTCAGCATCTTGGTTTTTTCAAATGCTTATCACCCTTATAAGGATTCAAAGTTTGGGTTTAAGTTCACCAATAAATGTGTTTTAACAATGTTCTTAACCCTATCTTTGCAACATCCATGATTTGGATGAAAGATTCTCCAAAATCTCATCTGAATATTCAAGGAACTCTCATGCTATAAGCCCCATCCAAATGAAACAATTTAAGGTATATAACTCTCCCAATTGCTTTATAATACTTAGTTTTAGATTTATCCCATCCACCATATGAAAAAATAAAATTTCATTGTAATTTCTAAATAGTTCGAATCAAAAGATTTTTCAACCTTACCACATTGTAACTTCTCATCCCCAAAAATCCTTGTTTGTCTATGAAAACCTCATTTGACCTTCTTGGGTAATGAATTCAACTCAAATGATAAAATTTCATTTACAAACACCCAATCCACATCCGATCCCAAACATTTTTCATAATGTATGTATGCCATAGAAACTAACTTCACCACTTTTTACTATTAATGAAACATTATAGTCATTATTAATTTATCCCAACTAACCCAGGACATGATCTCACCATCATATCTTTCATCAATGTGTCTATGGGTCTCCCCACTATAGGTTCTTTTTGTAAATTTCCAATTCAATTTCATAGAACTCCCACCATTGGAATTTTTTATTGAAGCATTCCCTAATCATATAAAAGTTTCTGGAAATATAATTTTGAATTTGATTAAAATGTCGAATTCTAGTTGATCTTACTTAGCCTAGTCGAACCCACTTCTCCATGAAAGTAATCAACCTACCATTACAATTCTCCTTTCTCATTCTAATTGTGTAACTGATGTGGCTTCCCACCGACAACATATAAATACTCATGAAAACTCAATTATATCCACCTCCATCTGAGTGATTCAAAATATTATTGGCTTTAATACACAATGCCTCACCAAAGCATGAGTCCAAAAGATATTTTCCCAGGGTGGCCTATGAATATTCCAAATACGCTCATAGAATTCCGTACATTCCATTCGGTGAAATATCTTTGCAAAACCATCATTTATGTAACCATTATGTATCATGAACATTGGTTCATTATTTATCTATAACCCTCAGATTGTTAAAACTAATCAGAGCATGATTACCACAGTTCGACTATACCAATCTTCGTATTCAGACCTGTTCCTGGATTTTTGTTTTGAGAAATTGATCTGCATATTGTTCTATTTATCCAATGGAATATTATATCCAAAAGGATCATACTATGACTTGTCTCAAGGTCCTATGTCCCCTATCACATGTGGTTATCCAAAAAAATACTAACATCTTGATCATAAATGTTTTAGTTTCTATGTAATCATACCAAAAAAATAGATTTATTATTACCATAGCCTATTCAACATCCCTCCTTAGACATATTGACTAGTGTGGCTCAAAACATGATCAATCCAGAGCAGTAAATAAAATGTTATCCATCACCCATTCAAACTTTCTAATAATTTATCCCATGATGTTCATTGAAATTTCAATTTACAATAGGGTTCATTGTCCTCAAACATCCAGTGCTGCACAATCCTTCATATTGATCATCTTTAAATTTCCCCTTCATGACAAATCATAGGGAGTTATTACATCAAACCATAATATAAATTTACATAGACTAGTGTATAGTCAACCATATCTTATCATACTTAGGATGGTGTTATGATATTGTGCATGATCATCTCTAACTAAGAGTACACTATGAATAGATTGATATGTTTTTATTTCTCTCATGATTCATCCTCCCATAAACTAGGTTATATTTTCCTTAACCAACCCCTGCCAACACGTTTTATGATAATGAATGTCAAGGTCCACCCAGTGGTAAATCATCACATGGAACCCAGTTTATTTCCATTTAATCCCTCATTACAAGTAATATTATTTTATTTACTCATATATTTCAGTCACCCCACTTGAAATAATAAAATTCAAAACTAGAAATCATTATCCAATACTTGGTTTCTCACAAATGTTTCACATCGACCAGTTACCATGCACAACTAGAACAAAATAAAATTACCATTCATAATGGATGTATATCATATTAAACACAATTCAAGAAAAAAATTATACTCACATGATTTAGCCTTCGATAAGTCAAAGCTAAATGTGTTTCATTGTAGATTATTTTTTAATAACCCAGGTTCTCCCTTAGAACACCACTTCAAAATCGAGAACCTACACGTGTAATGATTACCTGAACAACCGCTATCATCATTGAGTTATTTTCAGTGATTAAAATATGAATTGTCAACTAGTAGTCAATCGGTCTAGGAAACATGATAGTAATTTTTGTTGACTCTAGTCTCAATACCCAGTCACTCTAACTACTTTTTTCAAAAACTGTGTGCATCAACATGCAGACATCGAAAAACCCTAACTCTACTTGGGAATTATCCTCAATAAACAAATAATAAATATTATAAAATGTAATGGTATCTGAAAACCTAGAAGAAACTCTCGCATAAGTCTCCCCAGATCAAAAGATAAGTATTAATCTCACTAGTATATGAGTTAATGTTAAGGGTCTCTAGGTCCCTATCCTAGCCATACAAATCAATACTCAAAATATGTCCACTTAGTCTATGAACCTCAACCAACGTTCTCTCTCATGAGAACTATATCCCACCTATGAGACCCTACTCCATAACATCTAACATTCTTATAAACTATACATAATGATGTAATACTTGATTTAGGTAAAATGATGATTTTTTATTAAGGGAATAAACCTATCATCATATATGTAATAAATTCATTATACAAGAAACATCCTACCAGGTACTGATTCTCTTCGAGTATCTATATATTTTAATTATCCTTTATGGTTCACAATACTAACATAAGATGATAAAAATTTAATGATCATTAATTACCCATATTTAGAAATACTCTCTTAAGGTTCAATGTACTAGATAGCCACCCACCTACCTATGGGTGTCAGTCCAATATCTAAGAGTCATATATTATTCAAAAAGTCAATAAATTTCACTTACCATTCCTACAGACTCTGATCAAAAGTCTATTTGTTTTTATCTCTAAGGGGGATACCAAAATGGGCCAAGACCTCATTTTAACATAAGGATTCAGCTTTTCTACTAAATCCAAAGATAAAAAATCACTAAGATCTATCAAATAGACTTTAGGTAAAATATAATATAAAATGGAAGCTAAGGTCCATGAGAAACATACACCCCCCAAGAAAACTTCTATAGGGGTCATTGAAACTAACCCTTACTGTATTTTTCAAGAATGAAACACCACTAAAAGATTTTATTTATCATGTCACATCAATTATCATTATTTATAATCTATAAAAATGTTTATACATAAGAAAATCCAAGTACCATTAACATATATACATTATTTTTCAACTATAATAGTAACTTTAGTTAGATGAATCATCATGAAAATCTAAGAAAATTATGTAATAATTTTATTTTGATCAATGTATTTATCCAAATTTTCAAACAATTAGGGTTATTTAAATAATATATCACTCACAATATATAGAGGAAAACACAATTTAGGTTGAAACTAGCATTTTAATTAACAGATATATTATAATAACAAATCTCAAAATGTAGACACGATATAATTTATCATTTTAAGGGGACTAGTCAAGGATGATAACATAATATATGTACATAAAACACTATATTGGTGGATTCTAAGATATTAAATTTCTGTTAAATTTAACAAAATTGTGCTCCCATTAGATGAAGTACTAATGAATGTATGAATTAAGGTGACCTACGAGGATCCAATCATTACAATGTAGGATAATTAATATGGGAAACCATTCTCAATTTCTGGGCTCAATGATATATAAGTTAAAATCATAATACCATCAATGTTAAACCCATAACATTTTATTTATTAATGATTTATCACTTCCATATAAGTTTTATCTCATAAGAATAAAATTATAGGAATAACCTACTCGAGTCAAGTTAGGTTTAATGCATAATCAGAACATGTCATGACCAACCAAATTAGGTCATGTCAAGCATATATATTCAGATATATGGTCTTTAATTTCCATACTATATAGGTATAAGACATTATAAATTGAAATTGAAACACCATTTAACAAACATTGATAAAAAATAGCATTAATTAATGAAAATAACAAAATAATCTTTCTATTTATGGTTTCTATCCCAAGGAAATCATTACAAAAAATTAAAAATCCTTTCCCTTATTTTATACATTTCATTTTTTTCTGAAAATAGAATTCCACCATCAAATTATATAGTAAAATAATATTTATGTTGATAAAAAAATTCAATTTGAATCTCCCATTAAAATAATCAAAATATAGAAACTAACTCACTAGTAGACGATACATATAAACATGGATATAATCACACAATCATGGTATACTTTTTGATTGCTAAATAATCACCCAAGAATGGTATATAGATAATTATGACACATAATCAAAAAAACATGTTATACTGATAAGATTTCAAAATAATTTTCAAACATATGTTCTATAAATGTTTCATAAACAAACCTCATCTCTTTCCATTCTAGGAAAAGAGTTAAATCTCAATAATTACTAACCTGAAAAAAATCAACCACCCATGAAAAAATCATAATAAAATTGAACAAAAAAATGTCGCATATATAGAAACAATAATTTTCCCTCATGAATGGGTTGCTCATTCAAATACATTATCTATTTAAAATGTTTTGACACATTCCTAGTATCATTCATACCATCACAAAATAGTATGACAATAAAAGGAGTGCTCTGAAAAAACTCCATCACATCCTGACCGAGTTCTCTCTATGAAAAGTAATTCAACTGGTTATTTTTTATAGAGTGAATCAAGTCGTGATGTGACATATAAACCCTATATAAATTCCCAATGATTTTTTAGAAATATTTTCATTCCATTAGAAATAATGATTTAAATTATCTTTAAATTTAAATTAAATTTAGATATTTTCCAACACATATCAATAGTTTTCATAATGTATGAATCAATTAACATGTTTTTAACATTTATTTAAAATTATGGGTCACTATTATATAACAAAAATGTATTACTAATCCCCTGATGACATAATTCCATAAAATTTTTAAACACAGGCACAAAATAAATATCCATATAAAACAAATTTATATGCCCCTTATTTCCATTTTAATTCATAAAAGATCATTAAAACTCATAAATAATTTTTAGAACACTTCATAAATATTTAATAAATTATAATTAATTATTTTCATAATGAAAATAGAAAATTATCGTACTAAAATTTATCAATTAACAATTAAATTCATTTTATAATATTTTTCCATGTTGAAAATATTTAAAAATGGAATGATAAAAAGACATCTTTATAATAGTAATCATATTTATTTTTACCAATTAATTTATTTTAATTAATTATATGAATTATTTCTTTAGTTAACAAACATTTTAATTCAAACCAACAACATGGTAGTTATATAATGAAATCTAATTAAAAAAACATATATATTTAAAAATTATAATACTATAAAGTCATGAGATAACCAACCTTGGCATAGATGAATAAACAAAATAAATAATGGGTGGTTAATTCTATCCAAAAAAGTCAATTATCATGAAATTTATCCCAAATAAAAGGGAAACATCAACTACAAAGAAATAAATCTAAATTGATAGGGAATAAAACTATATGAATTCCATTATGTTAAAAATTATAGTTTCAACATAAAAAATGAATTATAAACATATTAAGTCAATTTATATCATTGTTCAATTGTAAATATGATTTTATATTTAGTATTAAAATCATTACTATAAAATACTGTAATGAATCAAATTTATAATTGGGTTAAGATACCTCGGCAATATCTAAATAGACTCCACTAGACTTTAAGTGGATTATAGGGTTTTAGGGTATCATAACCAACATACCATCTAATTTCTATAGAAAAAACTCTTCTATATTATCCATCAGTCTTCCATTAGTAACCATCAGATTCTTGGTAGTTATATATTTTTAATTCTATGTTTTTAAATCATATAAAATATGTAAAATTTTATCAAAATTATTTATCTAACTCAGGATGAAAATTAAATCTTATTTAATTAAAAAAACTATAAAAGGAATTACACATTTATGAAATATTTTCCCACTCAAGTACCCACTACATCCCAAATAAGATAGATACAATGTAAAACAAGGTGTTAAAACTGTAGTAATTTCACAACCCCCACCCAAGGTATGACCATAAAAAACTTTTGGGTGAGTAAATTATAACAATTTTTATGTGTTGGTACTTTCTATTTTTACGATGATAATGATGTAGGAACATAAATTATCATATAATTAAATTCCCTTATGACTATGCTTATTGATGTATAAAGGGAAATTTTTAGAAATGTGTTAGATGAATTTAGTATACTATAAGAATATTCTTATCAACATGGGTTATATAAATATTAGGTAAACAATAAACATGAATAAAAAAACAAAAATTAAGCTCTTTGCCTAAATATTCACTTACATAATATTTGTGTACCATGGATAATGAAAAATTCATTAAAACATTTACATCATGCCATTTATATGAAATTTATGAGAACATATCTACAGATATGTAGGTCAGTCTAATCTTATAAGTGATTGTCAAACTATAGAAACATTAAACCATGAATCCTTAAAACCTTGTTACAAGTAATAAAAAATTTAAACAAAAAATAGTTCCCCCATAGACCAAAAATACAAAAACAATATTGGACTTGTTTGAAAGTTCTAAAGTAATTTATTTAACTCACTCAATATGATATGTATTCATCTATAAATTACCCTCACATGTGGATCATCTAGTATTTACTCGCATAAAATATAATAATTACATGTTTTAGGCGATTAATTTGGTGTATATAGATACCCATGATTTACATACATTGATATTACATCATTTTAGATGAATATTCACACATTACAAAAATACATGACCAGGGACCGTAATAGTTTAGTGTCTCTGGAAATATGGAAACATAATCATTTATATTTTTGATATATCATCAATATCCCCATTAACGATCTTACCCTTTAGTAATATTCTATAAAAAGTATTTAAAATACAATTTAACTATATTAATATATTAGATGAAAATTCAATTTTCAAATAAAATCCAGTGTTTACATTAATCATCAAAAAATGAAATATCTTATAAAAATAAAAAAATAACCAAAATTATTTTTTGTTATCTATATATCAAAAATGAAAATTTAATTTTTTCTAAAAAATAATAAAATATTCATAAATTTTATTTAAAATAATAGTACCATTAAAAGGAGGAAAAATTTCTTTTTAGAAAAATATATATCTTTATGTGTAAAATTGGTTTCATTCTTGTATATTATATAAAAATAACATAATATGACCATTAAATAGTCGATTAAAAATAACATATATATATATATATTTAAAATCATTTATCTAGTTTTGTTTAATTAATTTATTATGGAAAAATGTGTTTAATTGCTAAATATAATTTTCCACCAATAAATTTTATATATTTTCAAAAAGGGTTATATTTTCATGTCTAGTTAATTAGTCACCAAATAATTCTTCTTAAATAAATGTGTTAATTATGTTTCAAAAATTTAAATAATATGGTTTATAACATTCATTCCAAAGGCCATGTGACAACTATAATAATATATAAATAGTAATATTAATAGTACATTATAGTTTGGTAAACCAGGTCTTGCATCTATCGAAGGAAATAAACATTATGTGTAACATAATAAAAACATTGTGTTTTCTGTACCATAATTTGATATAATTTTTTCATATAGCATAATATTAACAAGGTGTTTCATGAAATATAAACCATGCTTTTTTTCATATAACACAAGATATATTCATTTTTTTATTAAATGATAAACATCACAAAGTATAAATTAATTCAAAATAATATAATTCAAAAAATCGAGGAATGTAACATTCTGACCCCCTTAAAATTATTTTCTCCATAAAACATAATCTATTTTATCAAAGGATAAATACATTAATGTTAATTTGATATAAAACACATTATAGAAATAAATACTAAAAATTTCTTTAAAAATGGATAGTTGGTGCTCTAATGGTTACCCAAAGTAACTCATAACTAGGTTTCACATAGGATAACATAGATGAAAACTAATGATTGGACATTAAATAAAAGAATAAATAACTATATAGATGGATAAATATCACATATGATACGAAACTGAATGATCAATGGAATGTTAAGAGACTCAAAACCATAAATATGATATAATTTATAAGACCATCAGTTTAATAAAATTAAAGGAATTAGGATATATTTTTTATGATATAATTTTACAATAGTTGAGGAAATATTTTACACTCTAATAATATAAAGAAATAAATTTACATGATTTCATTCATTTTCATATACTCAGTCTCACCCTTTGTTTGATCCTTGCTTGATTTCCACTTCATCTCTTACTCCATGAAATGAAGGTGAATTTTTCATTCCTGAAGCACTAAAAAAATAATGATAATCATAATTAATTACATTTAACCTTATTTAACATCATATAAAATTGTTTAAAACATGTTATCCAAAATGTATATATCATAATATGGTGAGATGCCACCTTAATCTACAAAACATCATCGAATGGTCAACTTAAACCATTCCAAAAATGGATAACCTTATACCCATATGAAAGATGACTATATAAAACATTATAAATAAGGTATTTTTATTTTTAAAAATCAAATAATCATTATTCTCAAATACATCATAAATTTTCACTTCATTGTCACATACACAAAATTTCAATACATTCACCATCTATTCTCTTCAAACATGGTTAAAAACATCATTACCCAAAAACCTTATTGGAAGCATAAACACTTTCATATTCCAAATATTATTAGATATATTCTATAAAACCAAAAAATGTCATAAAATTCCTCAATGATAACATATACATCTTTTTTAAAAAATAAATAATTATTTCCATGGTAACCAATACATTCCAATTTACATTATCCAAATCAATTATATCCCTATCCAAACTAAACACCATTTTATTAACATCATGAACACATTAAGGGTTACATTCACTTAATCCAAATATCATATTTAAATAAAATTTATTTTCTATTTTATCACTACCATTGCACATATCCATTTAAATACATAATGAAAAACTTATACAAAAAAACATTTTATATTTCATCATTTATATATCATAAAATTTGAATTCCAAAACCTATACACATCATTCATTCAAAATTATTCTTAAACCATACTAAGGCTTCATAATATTATTCATTAGTACCTGATTCCAAGAATACAAAATATAAATATTTTATTAAGACTCATCGACATCAATATAATCATGCTTCTTACATTTAATGTAAATAATACTGTCAGAACATATCATACCATTATCATGTTTTTTGCAGTCTCTTTATCTTTAGTAGTATATCTAATACACGTACGACCATAATGATCCTCACTAAGATATTTAAAAATAGGCTTTTGTTTTCTATAATGATCATAAATTATACATATAAAACATTGAATAATATCCCAATCCCTTCTAGTTCCAACAATTGACTAAGACCAGAAACCATAGAGTGTGGAACACTTATCATAGAAGAAAACCACATAGTTACCGAGAAATAATTATAGGATGCCTAAATCATGACATATTCTATTAAATCTATGACACCTTGGGATTATTCTAAGATAAATCCCTATACATATACTTATAAATATCCCTAGGTATCTCACTAAATTTATATAATACAAGTTTCCAAAATTTGATTAAACCATTCCGTTGATAACAACTATAGTGACCCAGTATTAATATACATGGATATTCTATAAATTTAAAAGAATATTCACAATATTACATAAATAAATTCCCAAGGACCATTTTATTTTAATATTTGTGAAATCATGGGATCATAATCATCTATCTTGGTGAATGATCTTCTACATCTCTCTTAAATATCTTCCCCTTTATTACTCCTACTTAAAACATTTCATTATTATTTGGGGAAAGGAATCACAATAATTATGTGAGTTAAAATTGCTAGTAAGGTTAATCAAGGGATATATGTAATCATAATATGATAATAAGTCTGTGAGAACATAATCGTTTCATTATAATATCGTAACCTATATCTCAAAGATCATAAACATGAACCATGGAATAAAGATTGTTTGTTCAAAAGTAATGAATCATAATAAAATACAAGAAGATGAGTCATGAGATCATAGCCTTGGAATTTTATATACACTAGGGGAATACAAACCAACCTATAACATTGTGAAAATTTGTAAATAGAAATAGGTTCCCTTTATTTTTATGGACATGATATAATTCCATAACATAACATGTAATCGAGTCTATGCATAACACTTTCAACATGAAGTCAGGTTCATGCATAACATTGTGAACATGTAATATGTTTCACAAATAAACCTATGTACATACAACCAGTTTTATGAATAACATCATGAACATGTAATATGATTCACACATATCATTTTAAACATGTTATCAGGTTTACACAAGACCATATGGACTTGAAACCATATCCATTCATAACTTTTTGTAAATTTAATTAGGTTTAATAATAACATTTTAAAAATGTAATTTTGATTATGTATAAAATTATGGACATGAAACTAAGTACGTTTATAAAAAAAATTACATGTAATCAGGTTCTTGTATAACATTTTTAACATATAATAAGGTTCACTCTTAATATTGTGAACATGTAATCGGGTTCACCCATAACATATATACTCAAAAATCAATTATTTTTACCCAATGCATTGGAGGAAGATATAGGTCCACCCATCACATAATGAAATCACAAATATGTGTACCAAAGGATCATAAAAATTATTAATATCTTAACCCATATATTTTTATTGGGTATTTTAAAAAAATAATCATATCATAACCTATGTTATAGAGACATGTTTTATAATCATTTAATCTAATAATTAGACATGAAAGGATGTGAGATTCATATTAAATTTTTCATGGTATATCCCGTTGAATAGAAATGGGGTTTTTAAGAAAATTATCATCATAAAAATAATCCATTCAAATAAATAATACAAAAGGTTTCCTTAGATTATATCTCAGGTAAATCCTAAACTATATAAAATTAGTTCATCTTAGATAGAGAAATATTTTGAAAGGTAACTTGTAGAGTTTTATATGGACGATAACATTTCACTAAAAATCACATTTTAAGACATAAAAAACTTTTAAACCAATTTTCATTGAACATTTTATTAAAAAATAAATTATAAACATTTCAAAAACCATTTTTTAAAAAAATTCTTTAAAAAGATTATTTCCCACCGTTGAGAGAAATAAAGTTGAATTTTCATAATAACATTTTCAAAATGATATTGAGTACCAAAGATCGTAAAATTGAGACCAATATAGAAAAATATCATGAAAAAAATAGATTATAATAAAATTAATTATATTTATTGAGTGATGAATCATAATATTTTATCAAATTAAGTAGAATCTTAAACATTCCCAAAAAATTATGAGATTATAGAAATAAATTGTTACTAATTTGGTAACATTGATTCATAATCCCCAAGAATGTATAAATTTAATTAAAGTTAATATATCATGAATAAAAGGATATTATTTATATAATGTTTCATTGTTCATTATATACCCAATGTAAAATAAGATAGGTTCATAACAAAACATGTTTCCCAAAGAAGTAAAATTGACACAAAATCCCCTTATCGATTTAGAAGCATTTGAACAATTAACCCCAAGAAAGGGAGTTAATATAATGTATTCGTAAATAATAACAAATATAATGATAATAATCATTTCATACATTAATTCTTTTTATATAAAATAGAAAAAATAAGTGAGTGGTGAATATGACACAAGTCTCAGAGAAATAAAAGTGAGACAAGAAATCCCTTTAATATTTGAGTAACATTTGAATAGAGATATCCCTGAAATAATTAAATCAATTTAAAATTATAATGTTATGAATTATTTAAATTTATTATATAATATTTTAGATATTAGTATATACACCAAACAACATTAATAAGTGGAGAATATATCGTATATCTCACAGAAATAAAAGTGAGATGAGAAAACCCTTACATTAAGTCTTAAGTTTCATCCTACACATTAAAACCTCATGTACAATAAATATAATTTTATTAAAAATATAAAAAAAACATATTATTATATATCATACCATATATGCCTTTATTGTTACTTTATATTACCCATTTATTAATAATTCCCTTTTAATGTTACATTTTGGGTAATAATAACTTTTTTCTTCATATACATTTTGACTTGTTATATTTGACCATCTTACTTAGATCACGATTTAATTATTTTCAGAATGTAAAATATTATATAAATATCTTATTTATTTCATATAAATTTATTTATAATAATCTCAAAATGATATAAATTATAAATGGATTACATCATTCATGGAGACAGTCGGACGTACGTATGCATAAACTTTATTTTAGTTTTCTTATCATATTTAATGAATGATAGTAGATAACCTATGTGTGTGTCTATATATATATATTATAATTCCATTAATATTATTATTTAACATATATATTTTATTATTTTACTAAATCCATCCTTAATACATTCTATGCAAACTGTGAACGAATTATATCACCTTGAAGAGGTAGTAGTCCACACATCCACAAACAAAGTCATCATTTTCCCAAAAAAAATATAAATATTTAAGGTAAATGTTATATAATAATTACATATGAATAATTAAATAATTAAATTAATATATAAAATATAATAACAGTATTTAAAACACTATTCCCAACCTTCAAAAGTGTCAGTAGAAGAAAGATTATCATCGGTTTTCAAGGCAGTTGTCTGCCGTACACACAAACGATGATTGTGAAAACCAATTATTTTTTACATGTTTCTAGGTTATTTGGACCCTTATGTTAATGTTTAACTACAAAGTAAACTCATTTTTACCACATTCATTGCAATTAGTTTTAATTATATTAACAATAATTTTTTCTCAAAAACTATGTTTGTCATATTAGAAATTATAATTATTAAGATTCCAAAAATGGAATCCATTTTTCCAAATTCTAAATATATAAGTGGATGAAATTAATTTGAAATTAATCATACATATTTGATGAAACAATATGTGTTTAATGTGAAAATGTTCAAAAGTTTGAAATGTATTTATATCCAATTTTAATGTAAACTAGATTAAAATTACCAAATATTAATTAATAGATGTATTATTGATATAAATATAGGTTAAAAAATAAATATAATTTAACTATATACATATATTAGAAGAAAATGTTGTTTTCAATTAAATTTTATTTTTTTACTATTAATAAAAATTTAATATTCAATAAAAAATACCAACAATTAAACGAAAGTAAATTTTGATACTAATATTTAAAAAAAATGTTATTTTCCCAACTAAATATAATAAATTTGTCAAAAAAAAAATTTAAAATGGGTCTTTCATTAAAAGGAGGTAAAATATTCTTTAAAAAAATATATCTTTATTTATAAGATTTGATTTTTTTCTTATCTCTTATCTTGAAGAAAACATAAAATGAATATTAAATAGTTAATTGAATATAATATATAATTAATTAATATCATTTATCAATTGTGTTTTAATTAAATTATTAATGTCAAACATATTTGATTTCATTAATATAGTTTTCTGGAAAAATATTTCCTATATTTTTAAAAAGTGTTTTATTTTAATTTCTAGTTAATTGGTAACCAAATAATTCTTATTATATACTTGTTTAAACCATATTTTCATAATTTAATTATTCTTATTAATAATCTCTATTCTAACTTCAAGGTCACAATTATATTAATATTTAAATAATAATATTAATAGTACCTTGTTGTTTGGTAAAATATGTATTTTGTGTGACATAATATATTGAAGGAACTCAGAATTGTGTATAACAGAATCCAAACATATTGTTTTTGTTCAAAAATATAATTTTTTTGTGTTTAACAAAATCTTAATGTGGTGTTGTGTTCAATGGAAGGAAAACATAGTTCTTTCATACAAAATAAGATATATTCTGTATTGTGAGAAACAAAATATACAAAAAGTTTAAATTAATTCAAAAAATATATTTCAAAAATATTCAGTGTGTTATAGTGTCTATTCAAACCCATTGTTTTCCTTCAAACATAAAATCAATGGAATGCATAAAGACATGATTGGTTCCCCTTGAGTCTCAATTAGTGTTTGTATAACTCTAGAAGAAACTATATCTGATGTTTGTATAATTAAATACTCTTTCAACAACCATTGGAAATTATTATTTCACACCCTACAAATATACAGGTGACTTATATTATCAATTTAATGAATTTACTTGATAACATAACCAACCATTATGGAAACCTAATTTAAAATATTTGATCATGATCATATGTTTTATTCATGATATAGAAGCAATCACATAAATATAGTTTTGTATGGAATCTAACCAATGTTTGATGTTCCTTTTTAGATAGTTCCTTTTTCAATTCATCTCTATAATTATGATTAAGACCATCAAGGAAACACTAAATTTAAACAAAGAGTGAATTAGATATTATCTAACATCATCAACTGGTTAATGGATATAGAATACTTCCCCAAAATATATCTTCTATAGGAGTAGATAGAGGAATTCAATGTGAAGTATAAATGATTTCTTTAAATATGACATTATTACAGATAAATATCCAAAAAAAATTCAATAATTAATTTATTGGTGTAATTATAATAAGATAACCTAAAATGGGTAAATATAAAACTTCATATAGTTACACCTCTAAAAATTATGATATATATATATATATATAGTATTAGAAAATCATATTTTTCTTATAACCAACCACACAATCAATTTCAATTCAAATAGTATAACATCTTTATAAAATTTGATTTTCTATATGTAATTATTTTTTGATATATTTTCTAGTCAGAGAATTTTTGGGGATTTTTTATATACAAAATAGAAAAAAATTAATTAATCCTCCGTAGTTCAAGAAATATAAAGATATAAATTTTAATAATTATATACATTTTTACCCATATAATTCATTTCAAGTATGTATGATTTATAGAAAATTTTCTTAAGGATGCCTCCAAGAGATGATGGATGATGTTCTGTTGTTTTTAATGGTCTCAAATATATATTTTTATCATGTATCATTCCTTATCATTATTCTTATTGTTGATGAAGAATATGAAGAAATTCATGACAAATTAAAGAATAAGTTTGAAAGAATATTTTATGTATGAATGACTTGAATGTTCTCTTTTAATACCCACAGGGTGAATTATGGATGGTTGAACCATCAAACCACATACCTTGTACTACAGTTATCTCTTTTAATAATTCCTTCATTATGTCAATGTTCTTGTTGCTTCAATAATCAAATATGACGGAAAATACACAAATCAGTATTTAGGGATTATAAAATTTGGCTAGGATATAGTGGAAATAGAGGCGGAAATAAATTTATATTCCAAATTAAAATTTAGGGAGAGGATATTTACACATTCCTTGATTTTAAAATGAGATTTTATGAAGGATGAGAGATACATAAAAAAGAACATGGTTGTATTTTTATGTTCTTGGTAAATAAATTATAATATTTTAGAGTCTATAGACCCTACAAAAAGGTTGTTTGTAATACCCCAAGATTTCATAGTACGTTATTTAGTCAAAGTAATTCAATAAATTGCACTACACACAACACCGAGTTCAAGTGCACCACAACTTACAAAACTAGACATTCAAAAGAACTTATAAATGGTATTAAAATAATTTTGAACTATATATAATCCTTATAATTTTATAATCCATATTATGAGTTTCTTAGACATAATGTTAGAACTAATTCATTTTTCTAGATAAAATACTTATTTTTCAAAAAATGTACTTTTACTGCCTTTTAATGGTGAACAATTTTTAAATCCAATATTATAAACTTTTATATATTCAATTTTACAAAATAATATTCTTCTTTAGAATAGTGACATAAGAATTTAGTTTCAATAAATTTTTGGTCTTTTTCTAATAACTTTCATATTTGGGTGAATAGTGAAAAGTACTATATTTTATCAGAAAATAGCTTTTTTAATCAAAATAATTTCTAGAGACAAATTATACATTTTAATGGTTTGGAATTATAAATAAATTATATTTCTACTATTTAATCCAATTCTTGTAATTTTATGTAATTTTACTTTGAGATTGGACATAAACAAGTGTCAATCTTTTGATAGTTAATGTTCCTTAAAAATACGCCTTTCGGTTTTGACAACGAGAAATAATTTTAAATTAAAAACTTCAAATTATATGTTTTGAACTTGGAAAAATAAAATTCATTTTTGAATTCAGAATATCCAAATTAGCATTGGGTGAAGTTTGGGTATTTTTCGGAAAACTTTTAATTTTTGATGAATAGTGAAAAAACATTGAGTTATTGTTTAAAAACGACTTTTTATTTAAATAATTATTTATTTTATCTAAATTTTTTAGGTAAAAATAGATACATAATACCTATATATGTTCAATGTAATTCATTGGAGTCATTTTGTAATAATATTAGATTTATAAAATTTTATTGAACTTTTCATTGTCTTTTACCAACCTCCTAGGATAATTTGAAAATTCGCATAAAACATAATTTTACCACTTCTGTGAGAGGAATTTCAAACCTCTGAGAGACACGGTTGATATAATTTAGAAAAATTTGATTCAATAAGATACAAATTATTTTTTTGTGAATAGTAACTTTTTACTTTTATTTGCCACGGTTAAAAGTAAAAAGGGTCATTAAAGGTAAATATGATATTATTCATATCCTAACACATGTCTGAATTCTATTGGATAAGTTTAATTCGACAAAAAATAAAATTATATTAAAATATGATTTTTTAGGTCCACTTGGATTAGATTAGGACATTTATTATTATTTAATACAAAGAAGAGTTAAAAGAGTTAAAATCAATGTTTAATAAGTAAAAAAAATTTAATATAGGGTTATACATAAGATAAATTAGAATATAAATATTTATTAGAAAGTTAAAAATATTTCCAACATAATGGTATTTTAATTATAATTTTTAGACATTAAATAATTATATTTATTTATGACACAATGATGATGTAGTAATTACCATTTTAAATAAAGATTAAAATAATTGACATTATAAATATCAAAATAAATTTAATTTGAGGCTTTTTATAAATTCCACACATTTTATAGGTTATTATGGCATGTTATGGTTGGTTATATCAATTTTATTCTAAGTAATCATGGTGTTATTATTTTAATAAAAAAATAATTACCAAATAGTGTCAAAATTGACATAAAATGGTTTTTTTAAAATATTATATTATTAATTGATATAATAATCCTAAAAATATATGGATCGGAAATAAAACATATATAATAATATATATTTCATTATTGAATCAATTGGGGTTCTATTGAAATTTTATAGTAAGTTTATTAACCATATAATATAAAAAAACAAAGAGACATGGTAAATGTCAAACTATTTAACTAAGAGTTAAATCTAAAAGTTAAGGATAATATAGTGACCCAAACCTGTCTAAAACCTATTGGTTGAGTGTATTTGGACCAATCCGCACATTATCTTTTAAATAATATATTTTGGAGCTATTATAAACCGAATATTATTTTATTATAAAATAATATTTCTATCTTTTTCATAAGGTGCCTCTCACCCCTCTTATAAAAAGGCCCTCCCCCTTCTCTATAATTCACACCATCAGAGCCATTTGGCATGGCCAAACCCAACCTAAATGTCCTCAAAACTATCCTAAATTAATCATATAGTCATTCCTTTGGTCATAAAGAGAACCTATGGAGTCTTTTTGATCAAATCAAAATGAAGAACTCGAAGAAGAGGTAATAATTTCACCACCCTCTTTCAAGTTCATTTATTCTTCCACTTACTCTTTCTTTATTTTTTAAATTATAAAATAATAAATCCAGTATCTTATATATACTGTGATGTTATTATAAATATGGAACAACTATATTCATTATTCTATCCATCTTATGAATGATAATGTCACCATGCGTGAGTACGTACAGCTTACTGTCTCCACACCGTGGGGTAATTTTTTGTTCAACAATATGTTATTTGGATGGATATAATGATGAATAATATGTATATAAATAAAAAAACTAACATGATAATGTCTCTGTAAAATTAATTTTCCATCCAATTCCACACCTTTAAGGAAATGATATTGTCGCTCGTGTGTACGTACGGATTACCATCTCCACGATGCGATGGGATTCATTTCCACGTTCACCATTCATTGACGATTATAAAAATATATATATTACTAATAAGTATGTAATATGTGACATAATAATTCTACTAGATATATATATATATATATGTGTGTTTGTGTGTGTGTGTGTACTTACATATAGCTTATCCACTTAGTTCTGTTCAATACGATATGAAAATGAAAACAACGTTTATGCGTACGTACGGACTACCATCTACATAAACAGTGTTTTTCATTTCATATATATGTCTATTATACATAGTTATATTCTAAATATATATGACATATAAATCATGTTTTATATACTGTAATAATTTAAGACTTGATCTAAGTGATACAATCAATAGTAACAAGTTAATACAAGTACGATAAAGAAAACAATTATTATCCTAAATGATAATTTAACATGGAAATTATTATTAAATGGGTATTATAATGTCATAAATGAATCATGTATGATATCATAAATATTAATATGGTTCTGTTATAATTTAATAACATACTACGATCTTCAAACATGAGTTTAAACATATCCTCGACTAAAGGAAAGTGCAAGGTAAGGGTTAATGTCTGCAATCTCTTCATTATCTGAAGTTGTTTATTCGTAATTATCTACTAGGATCTCTTTATCATCCACATCCATGATTCTTAAAAATGTATTTCAAAACATTGTTACTATTTACTAGAGAATGGGTTAAATTCATTTATACACTTATTTGACCTTATATGTTTTGAAAGGAATCTTTCTGTCATTTTCCAAATAAGGTAATTTATGACCTTTTTGACAAAATTAAGGTAAGTATATTTTTTTTAACTTATACAGTGTGTGTGGATATTTTCTGCCATTAAAACATCATCAAATATTCCCTTAGAATCTTATAAGAATATTTTAAAAATAAATTTTTTCTATATAATTTTGTTACTATTAAATGATTTCAAAATAGAAAGAGATATTTCTCTCAAATAGTTTTGATTTCATCTATGTTAACATCCTTTAATAAATTTTACACTTGTTTGAAGTTGATTTATTATGATACAAATCATCTATATCTTACTTAAGGTTTTTTATATGTTTGACTATGCATGAATTATTTTTATGTCATTCCTGATTTATGGTTAAAGTATTGAAATTTGGTATGCTAATTTTAATACAATTTTTTATGTTATATTTCAACCTCTTCTTAAGATAAATGTGTTGGACTAGTATGATCTAGGTTCAGGACCAGTAAATGTAAGACCTCTGGGTTGGGGTCCGGTTACAGCAGACTCTTCGGGATGGAGTCCGGTTACAGAGGCTCTCTGGGATGGAGTCCGGTTACAGAGGCTCTCCGGGATAGAGTTCGGTTGTAGAGCCTCTCTAGGATGGTGTCTGGTTACAAAGTCTCTCTGGAATAGAGTCTGGTTACATAGGCTCTCTGGGATGGATTCCGGTTATAGAGGATCTTCGGGATGGAGTTCGGTTACAGAGGCTCTCCGGGTTTGCGTCCGGTTACAGTTATCCCATAGGTCCTTGCACGAGGCCTTGACATAGAAATTAAATTATGGTACTATACATTCCCTCATTATGAAATTAGTTATTACATGTTATTATTAAACTAGTAGAATATCCATGTGTATGTTTATATGGTTAGTTTTTAATTTGTTTTTTCCATATTATGTTCAAGTTTATGTTTAAAAGGTTATCGTTTTTATTACACATCTTTCCTTAAAAGTTTATAGCTTCCGCGAAATTAGTTACCCTTTCTGGACATCTGAGATCACCCCTTTCTTATATATTACTTTCCCAGGATTCCAAGAAGTGTATTATGATTGATATATAGGGTTAAGATAATGGTAATAATGGTGTTCTCAAAGAACTATCAATGTTTTGCTTAATGTTTGAAATTGTAATGTAAAGTTAATGTATGTAATATATTTTCAAATACTACTAAACTGATCGGTCATTCGGGACATGATTCCTTGTAATCATTCTTTTGTATTAAAATAATGCACATGCTCTAGGTAACAGGGGTCGGGGAATTACAGTTGGTATCAGATGAAATTTAGCTATATCCTTGGAAACTAGATTTTGGTAAACTCTGATCAGAGTACATTACCCTAAGATAGACTTTGAGGATTAGTATAAAAGAACTTCCTATAATTTTGATAATGTTGGGATTTAGTGAGTTTTCCAAAAAAATATATCCCTATCTGGATATGAGTAGGTAGAGGCGGCTTTGGGATAGATGTATCTATGGGTAAAACCCAAAAACAACACCTTAAGATAGACTCGAATAGGAAATAGTGCATGACCACGGGCCTTGCTGCACTCTTGGTTACGACACTCCCGGGGGGAAATGCTTAGTATAATTCTCATAATCTTTAAAAATCATTATGAATGATTTACGAGTATATACCTTCTCAAAGAAAATATTTTTATGGATTATATCCATAAACATTTCAATTTACGTTAGGTATTCCACACGTTTGGAATTATTCAATGCAATTCATAAACTGGGCTTGTGTATGCCATTTTATATAAATGGTGCCTAATAGAACGAATGTGAAGCCCAGCAGTACGTATGATCTAATGAGTAAAAAAGATCATATCTATCACACTATTAATCCAACATTAAAAATGTAAATAGTCTCCCATGTATTTTCAACATATGAAGAAATAATATCTTGTGTAAATAAGATAATTAATGAATTCTCTTAGTCCTATGGCTTTGAAGGGATGTAAGAGAATAACATGATGGAAGAGAGAAAGATGTATAAAGGATAGAGGGAAAAGAAGGATTTTCCCATATGTGATAACTGTGGAAATAATCACCTTGGTAAATTCTTGAAGGGAATGATAGTTTGTTATACGTGTGGAGAAAAAGGACACAAAGTATGTGATTGAAAGGTTATGAAAAATGTTTCAAATGTACAATGCTTCATCTGCAAAGAGTTGGGAAACTGCACAAATAATTGTCTAAATCATCAGTGTATACCCCAAATGCTACTATTGGATAAGAATAAAGTTATGATACTACCAAATATGAAGAGGAATGATTAATAGTTCTTATTTTGTTATTAAAATATTGTTTCATTTTAGTTTTGTTTCAATGATGATCAAGTTATATGAATTATGGAAATAAATAAGGAATGTACTACAGTACAATTTCATTGGGAATTTGAGATTATATGGTCCTGATACTAAGGTAGTAATTTAAGAATAAGAGATGGTTGATTTGGATAAATTATATTGGATATTCTTGACTATCTTGGAACTGATTGATGGTTTGTTTATTTCATGATTGTTGGAATATTCAAAATTTTGGATATAAGGAATATATCTAGTATTATATAAAGGATAAGGGAGCATGAATGTAATAAATTAGGATATATGGTAATTCAAGGTGTTACCATGTTTTAAAATAATACTTGATGAATGTGTTCACATGTTATTACATGGAAAAAGGATCTTCATTATGTTTAACTTCCTTATAAATTTTGGACTATGAGTTTGGATAGAAGTATTTGGATAAGTCTAATTGGTGGAATATATTATGTTTGAAATATTATATTATTGTTAAGGTTATTTTTGTATTGTTATAAAAAGGAAAACACAAAGACCGTGTAACAATCTGTCACGTCGGACAATGCTACGAGAATCAAATCCACACCATAGTATGGTTGGGATTTATCACCTACCACTGGACTACATGAAGTCCCAAGATGGTATAATCTAGTTTTTTTAAAGGGTATGATAGGAGAATTATATATTCATTATTTTTTTTAACCCTTTACAATTAAGATAAATATAATTTTTTTGAAGTATTTTGGAGTGAAAGATAATTTTGTGGCTGGAATTAGTTAAAGGATGTAACTCTACTTCTCAAATATATATATATATATATGTATATATTCCGTCTTATTAAGACGAAATTTTATTAACCCAATTTCCAAAAGGAGTTCTCTAAAAAGGTATTTTCTATTTTCAGCATTCTATTTTCAAAGAACAATTTCAAATTGTGAGGACGTAATTTATTGAAGGAGGGAAGAATGTGACACCCCATGATTTCATAGTACGTTATTTCTTCAAGGTAATTCAATAACTTAGGCTACATGCAACACTAAGTTCAAGCACACCACGTCTTACCAAACTGGCCATTAAAAGCGGTTATGAATGGTATTTACTGAATTTTGAACTATATATAATTCTTATAATTTTAGAAACCATATTATGATTTTTTTAGTCATAATGTATGAACTAATTCATTTTTTTCAAATAAAAGAAGAATTTTTCAAAAAATGAACCTTTACCGCCTTTTAATGGTGAATACTTTTTAAATCCAATATTTGGAACTTTTATATATTCAATTTGAAAAAATAAACTTCTTCTTCATAATCGTGACACAAGAACTTAGTTTCAATAAATTTTTGGTGTTTTTCTGATAACATTAATATTTCGGTGAATAGTGAAAAATACAATATTTTAACTGAAAACAACTTTTTTAATCAAAATAATTTATCATGTTAAGTTATACATTTTCATGTTTTTAAAGTATAAATAGATTATATTTTTACCAATTAATCTAATTCTGGTCATTATATGTAATTTCATTTTGAGATTGGACATAAACAAGTGTCAATCTTTTGATAGTTGTTCATTCTTAAAAATACTCCTTTTGGTTTTGACAAGGGGAATTAATTCAAAATAAATAAATGAAACTTCTATGTTTTGAATTTGGAAAAATAGACTTAATTTTTGAATTTGGAATATCAAAATTATCTATGAGTGAATTTTTGGTTTTTTTTTTGAAAACTTTTCATTTTTGATGAATACAGAAAAAACACTGAGTTATTGTTTAAAAATGACTTTTTATTTAAAATAATTATTTATTTTAATAAAATTTATTTTAGGTCAAAATAGATACATAATACCTATATATGTTTAACTTAATTCATTGGAGTTGTTTTGTAATACTATTAGATATATAAAATTTTATTGAACTTTTCATCGTCTTTTACCCACCTCCTAGGAGAATTTGCAAATTCGCATAAAACTTAATTTTATTGTTTCTAGGAGTGCAATTTTAAAAATCTGTGAGACAAGGTTGATATCAGTAAGAAAAAATTGGTTCAATAACATAAAAATAATTATTTGGTGAATCATAGCTTTTCACTTTTATTTATCATGGTTAAAAGTAAAAAAGGGTAATTAAGGGTAAAAATGATATTATTCTTACCCTAAAAATGTCCAAATTCTATTAGATAAGTGTAATTCGACCAAAAACAACCTTATAATAAAATATGATTCTTTAGGACCACTTGAATAATATTAGGACATTTATTATTATTTAATTCAAAGAAGAGTTAAAAGAGTTAAAATCAAAGTTTAATAACTAAAACATTTTTAATATAGGGTTATACATAAGATAAATTAGAATATAAATATTATTTATAAATCTAAAATTTTTTCCTACATAATCGTATTTCAATTATAATTTTTAGATATTAAATAATGAAATTTATTTATGACACAATGATGATGCAGTAATTATCGTATTAATGAATGATTAAAATAATTGACATTATAAATATCCAAATAAATGTAATTTGAGACTTTTTATAAATTCCACTAATTTTCTAGGTAATTAATACATTTTAGGGTTTCTTGGATCTATTTTATTCTAAGGAATCATGTTTTATAATTTTAACAAAAAATCAAATACCTAATAGTGTCAAAATTGACATAAAATAGTTTTTTTAAAAAAATTATATTATTAATTGATATAATAATCCAAAAAATCTATGGTTCAGCCTAAAGAAATATATAATAATATATATGTCATTAATGAACTAATTGGGGTTTTATTGGAATTTTATAGTAAGTTTATTAAACATATAATATAAAAATACAAAGAGACATGGTAAATGTCAAACTATTTAACTAAGAGTTAAATCTAAAGGTTAAGGTTAATATAGTGACCCAAACTTTTCTAACACCTATTGGTTGAGTGTTTTTCGACTCATACCCACCTTATAATTTAAATAATCTATTTTTAAGCCATTATAAACCGAAAATGATTTTATTATAAAATAAAATTTCTAGCTTTGTCCTAAGGTGCCCCTCACCCCTCTTATAAAAAGGCAATCCCCATTCTCTCAAATTCAAACCTTCAAAGCCATTTGGCTCGGCCAAACCCTTCCAAAATATCCTCCCAACTATCCTAAATTCATCATAGAGTCCTTAATTTGGTCATAAATCCAACCTATGGAGCCATTTTGATCAAATCGAAAGGAAGAGCCCGAAGAAGAGGTAATGATTTCACCAACCTCTTTCAAGTTATCTTATTCATCCACTTGCTATTTCTTTGTTGAATCAATTCTAAAATAATAAATCCAGTATCTTATATATAATGTTATGTTATTATAAATATGGCACAACTATATCCATTATTCTATCCATCTTATGTATGATAATGTCACCATGCGTGAGTACATACTTTTTACCATCTCCACGTCGTGGTGTAATTTTTTATTCAACACTATGTTATTTGGATGGATATAATGATGAGTAATATGTAAATAAACAATGAAAATTATATGCTAATGTCTCTATAAAATTAATATACCATCCAATTCCACACCTTTAAGGAAATTATATTGTGACTCGTGCGTATGTACAGATTACCGTCTCCACAACGCGATGGGATTCATTTCCACGTTCACCATTCATCGACAAATATAAAAATATATATATTACTAATAAGTGTGTAATATATGACATGATAATTCTACTGGATATATATATATATAATAACATATATCTTATTCACTTAGTTCTGTTCAATATGATATGAAAACGGAAACAACGTTTATGCATACGTACGGACTACCGTCTCCATAAACGGTGTTTTTCATTTCATATATATGTCTATTATACATTTTTATAGTCTAAATATGTACAATATAAAAATCATTTTTTATATTCTGGAAGTATTTAAATCTTGATCTATGTGATACAATGATGAGTAACATGTTAAAATACGTACGATAAAGAAAGTGATTATTACCCCAAATGTTAATTTAACAGGGAAATTCTTATTAAATGGGTAGTATAACGTCATAAATGAATCATGTATGATATCATAAATATAAATTTGGTTCTGGTATAATTTAATAACATACTACGATCTTTATACAGGAGGTTAAACATACCGTCAACTAAATTAAAGTGCAAGGTAAGGGTTAATTTCTACAATCTCTTCATTATCTGAGGTTGTTTATACGTAATTATCTAATGAGATCTTTTTATCATCCACATTCTTGTTTCTTAAAAATGCATTTCAAAACATTTTAACTATTTACTAGACAATGGGTTAAATTCATTTATACTCTTATTTGACCTTATATGTTTTGAAAGGAATCATTCTGTCATTTTCCATGCAAGGTACATTATGAACTTTTCGAAAAAATTAAGGTAAGAATGTCTTTTTTCACTTATATGGCGGGTGAGGCTATTTTATTCCGTTATAAAATAATCAAAGCTGACCTTACATTCTTATAAGAATATTTTCAAAATAAATTTTTTCTTTATAATTCTGTGACTCCTTAATGATTTCAAAATAGAATGAGATATTTCTCCCAAACAGTTCTGATTTCATCTATGTTAACATCCTTTCATAAATTTTACACTTTCTTTAAGTTGATTTATTATGATACAAATCTTCCATATTGTATTTTAGGTTTTGTGATATGTTTGACTATGGATGAGTTATTTATAAGCCATTCATGATTTATGGTTAATGTGTTGACATTTCGTATGCTAGTTTTAATAGGAATGATTATGTTATATTTCAACCTCTTCTTAAGATGAATGTGTTTGACTAGTATGCTCTGGGTTGGGGATCGGTAAAATTAATCCCTCAGGGTAGGGGACCGGTAAAAGTATTCCCTCCGGGTTGGGGTCCAGTTACAGAAGACCCTTCGGGATAGAGTTAGGTTATAGAGACTCTCCGGGTTGGAGTCTAGTTATAGAGGCTCTCCGGGATGGAGTCTAGTTACATTGGCTATCTGGGATGGAGTCCGGTTACAGAGGCTCTCCGAGATAGAGTCTGGTTATAGAGGCTCCTTGGGTTGCAGTCTGGTTAGAGAGGCTCTCCGGGATGGAGTTTGGTTACAAAGGCTCTCCAGGTTTGGGTCTAGTTACAGTTGGCCCATTGGTCCTGGATGAGGACCTGACGCAGAAATTGGTACTATACATTCCCTCATTAGGAAATTAGTTATTAAATGTAATTATTTGACTAGTAGAATATCCATTTGCATGTTTATATTGTAATGTTTGATTTATTTTTTCCATATTGTGTTCAAGTTTATGTTTAAAATGATATTTTTGTTTACACATATTGCCTTAAAAGATTATATATTCCGCTAAATTATTT
Organism: Viscum album; assembly: GCA_963277665.1. Classification (NCBI taxonomy): domain Eukaryota; kingdom Viridiplantae; phylum Streptophyta; class Magnoliopsida; order Santalales; family Viscaceae; genus Viscum; species Viscum album. Next base: position 142,421 of record CAUJRU010001288.1, on the reverse strand, counting down.
ACCCTTACCGGGAATCTGAGCACACCCCTTTCTTATATTTTTCATTCCTAGGAATCCAAGAAGTGTATTATGATTTATATTCAAGTTTAAGATAAATGGAATAACGCCGTTCTCAAAGAACTATCCATTCTGTGTTTTATGTTTGAAATTGTAATGTATAGTTAATGTATGTAATCTATTTTCCAAGACTACTAAACTAATCAGTCCTTCAGGACATGATTCCTTGTAATCATTCCAATGTATTAAAATAATTCTTCTACTCTGGGTAACTAGGTTCGAGGCGTTACACTGTTTGGGTGTCACCAAAATATTGATGGATACTATTTTGTTTATAGTTACACATCCAAACTATGAGAAGCAAAATTGAAATCTATCAACAGTACAATTATGACCATAAATTCCTTCTTCATGGGTGGAATGTTTGGTCATTTGAAACTAAAGTATTATATTTTTCCTTTTTTATTTCCACCTCCATTCGGTTGTTGGGATAAACCAATTTCACTTACATTTGTCTTATACTCCATAAACTTCTCCTCTTCCCCCAACCCACTGTATAACATCTATTTTATAAACCATGAATGAAAATAGGCTCCAAGAAATAAGTATAATGTATGATTACACATTTTATGTGTTATTTCAATTAATTGTTGTTAATTCATAACAATGTCACTAATATGGTTCCATATTTCAATATCATTTATACCTATTGAATGAGAATAAATAAATTGATAGTATTTAATATTATAACATTAAATAAATGTATTTAGGTGGTCCATTTTATATATTAAGTGGCATGTTATGGTATTTTGTTGTAGTGTATTTTTTAAGAATGTTTTTTTGAACTAGGGAAACCTAACTGGGATTGTGAATGTGTATGTAACTATTAGATAAAACTGTTAGAGATTTATAAGATATGAAAAATTCTTTGACCCACATTTGTAGAATTTTAATATCCCATAGTGTCCACATCATCTTGTGACATCTATACAAATTATGTGTGTCAAACCTAAAATGGGTCTCAAAATTAGAGATAAAATAAATGATCCTAGGATGACCTATTAGGTAATCAAAAATGGGGTAATATAATTCTGAAACCATAATTTTATAATTTAGGAATGTAGTTTAATATATGGGTTATTATAAGGATTTGAGTTTTTTCAGTGAAAAAATGGTTTCCTACAAAGATAAATTCACAGGTTATGGAATATAGTTTATTATAAATTCTTTTATAGGGAATGGTGTGTCCAATTGAGGTTGGTTTTTTTATAATAAATTTGGTTGGTAGATTAAATATTATTTTATTAAATTGTATTTGTGAATATAAAATTTTGATTAGGTATAACATTGATGTAATTGAAAATTGCATGGTCATATAATGGATAATAGTTGAAAGATGGAGAACTTGTTGAGGTTCGATGATCATTTCACATTCTATAAACTATTGGAAATAAACATATGTGGTTTACATACAATTAAGCCTATTTAATATGTGTTGAGAGAATTTTTTACATACAATATATAATGTAATCCTAGTGTTCCTTTTTCCCTTAAGGGATCTTAAAAATATTTTGGTGAAAGGTTGAGACATGATGATGGATTAACTTATGGGATGTTATACATGTAATTTTTATGATGAGTTTATGGACTATGCAATATCCATGAGGGTGATTTTTTATTAGTTAGTAATATAATATAAATATCTTGTGTAGGTCCAACGATATCGGATGAGATAGTAAAACATAGGTGATATGGTATAATAGATCAATTTAACTTAACATTTGATATGAGTCATAGTTTAACATAATTTTTTATATACTACAATATTAGAGAGTATTGGAATTATTTGGTAGTAAAAATTTTCATGTTTGGTTAGATTAATACATTATAATTGTGAATTAATATAAGAAAACATTAAGTGATTCGTTTATTAGGTATATGCTTGGAATGGGAAGTCAAATCCTTGTGATTGTTTTGTTATGTTTATCATGACTATAATATGATGTTCTATGCATGTGTGGTGACACTTCAATTGAGACCTAGAGGTTTTGATTTTTTTTTTGAATGTTTAAGGAGGTTTTGAATATAATATGGAATTGATTACGGTGTTTACTTTTGTTCTCAAATAATAAATTGTTATGTAATGAAAGGAGATAAATATAATTCCATGAGATTTTCCAATAAACTACATGATGGGAAGGTAAACTACAAATAAGTGAAGGATAACTACCTGTTTATATATTTTGAGAGGCTGAAGGGTCATGTGAACATATGAAGGAACGAGCAACCACATATTTGAATAGTGAAACTAAATTAAGGTATTATTGACTACACAATGAGACACGATCGACCATACATTATATGGATAGAACATTTTTTCTAAATTGATTTTCAACATAATGGATCATGTGAACACATAAAGGGACGAGTGATATCAATATGTAATAGATCGACCAAACAAAGGGTCTGAGAAATTTCACATTCCAAATGAGGAACCACATGAATGGTAGATCAACCACAATAAGGGGTGAATGACCACACATTGGAATAGTGGTACACCTTGAAGGGGTAGATTGAACACATGTTAAAATATATCAAACTCATAATGAAATTTTCTACCGAATAATGAAAATTTAATGAAAATGGGTTATATGGTATATAGATACACTATAAACTAGTTCTGGTGATTAAAATTAATGTTATATACTATTGTTTAAATACCAGGATATATACTATCATGTTTCTTTTAAAAGAATCTATTTGTTTATAACATAATAAAGATGAAAAAACAGTGATGTAACTTATATGTTAAAGATTCTTAAAGAAAATATGAATAGAAATATATGATTTCAATATTAGTCTGAACATGATGTAAAAGATAGAGATGAACATTTTTCTGATAATTTTACATTCAGTATAGGATTTTTATGCTATTTGATGGAAAATTGAATGAATGGATCATGAAAATACATATGACATGTATGAATAATGACATGTTTGATAGTATTCACTTATGAAAACATGATAACTTTATGTATTGAATCTTTTAATTATCATGTAAATTAAGTTGTATGGTTTTGATAGTTTTTAATATGAATATTTATAAGATTTAATTTGGAAAAACCTAATCAATAAAAAAATAATTTATTGAAGGATATAGTAGATTTGGTTTTGGTGAATATTTTGGATTAATGATGGATGAAGACATTATAATATATATGAATGTTTATATGTAGTTAAAAAAATTATGAAAGATGTTTATTATGGATATTAATAAGAAGAACAGACTAGAGAATTCTACTAATTTGAGTTCAAAATTATATAGATAATGTCAAAAATATTTTAATAAAGAATAATGATAGTCTATAAATTTCATTGCATGATATATAATTTACAGTTTTTTCAGATTATTTTTTTAGTATGAAATTGAGAAGAACAAAGAATGTGGAAGAAGAGGTTATAATCTTTCTAACTGTTCTACAAAAAATCAATGATGAATAGTACATGACATTTATATGGGAATATGTAATGATGTCATGTATCACAGTGATAACGTGTAGAAACTGGATGGTTAAGGTTCATTACATTATTTCAAAAAATATATTGTATCAAAAAATATTTACAAGGATTACATGCAATGTAAAAATATTATAGTGGAATTCAAGTGATGGTTATACTTTATAGTTTTATACCAAAAAATATTTCATTCTTTTGGGTTGTATGATCTCTTATTATTTATTAATCATTATAAATACTATTTACTCATATAGAGTAGTAACACTTATAAAGTCATAAATTATTATGGGACCTTTTCTTTTCTATGTATATTAGTGTCACTAAACTCTAATAGAAATTGAGTTTTCTTTTTAAATAAGATAACATAAATGTAATTGAACACTGATTACCCCCCCCCCCCCACCACTAAGTGGTCTTACAGATCCATATGGGTCTATGTAATTGGTATTAGTGAGATGTTTCTTCATTGAATGATGAATGTTTGATGATTTACGGATAAGAATACTTCTCTAAATTTTCAAAAATACATTAATAGTAATATTATTTCTATATTTTGATGGGAAGAACAATAATATCTGGATGGATAAAAAAATTCTATATATTATCAACTAGTTATTAAGTAATGGAAGCTAGTATAGATGTTATTACCCATCCTGGTATGGGATCTCGCTGAAAATTTACAAAAATAAAAATCTATATAATTATAGATGATCCATAAATGTTATTTATTCCTCACTCTATCTTAGAAATTTAATTTCTATGAGATAAATAATTTTAATGTGATAAATTAATTTAGGATAAGTTGAAAAACATTTATAATGTCATCAAAAATAGAATAATATGATCTTATAAATTTGGATGTTGAGATATAATTATTTAATAATGAGATATTATGAATCATTTAGTGATTTATTACTAAAGTATAATAATATTGTTTAAACCTTATGAATCCTCGAAGGAAAACAAAAAGTTTCAATAAATCTTGATTTATTTATAATTTCTATTGATATATTTAATTCCAAATATTAATTTTCTTTAATATTAAGAGATTGAACCAATATATATGGATGTTTTCAATATTATTATCATTATTTTTGAGATGATAAAATAGAGTGAAATCAAAATAATGGAAAATACTGACCAAAAAATTTCTATTAAATACACTGTGAATAATATTTATAAGAATTTTTTTTAGAAAAAGAAATTAGGGAATTTTAATTAGAATATTAACTGAGTAAATTTTTTGAGGAATTATTGTCCATATTGGCATTAAAGTTGAAAAAAATAAAATTAAAATATAAATGAATATTTACACATAAGATCTTTAACTCTAGGTCCATAAGATATTTGAAAAAATAAATCCTAGACTGAAGGATTATTAATAATGTGATAATAAATATATAAGGCCAAGAAGATCACTGGATAAAACATTTAGACGAAAAATGTCATTTTTCAGTGGAATTAAAAATGAGGTCACTATATTTACAATGAAAATCTTCTTCTTTAAATGTGATAATTATGGTGATTGGTATAAAGTGGATGTTGATATTTCAAATGATGATTATGATGAGAAAATTACTATTGGAAATTTAAATTATCAATGTTTTACTAGAGATGAAATAAAAAACCCAAAATAAGAATAAGTGTAAATTAGAATGTATTTAATGAAATAAATATTATTTAAATAACATATTTTGAAAATTTCAAATCTTGAGAAAGAGAATAATATGTTAATTAAAGTCAATCAGCCTTTTAATAATAAATATGAATTTCATGAAGGGGAAAAATGTAGATTTTCAAGAGATATTTACATCCAAAATAAGTCAATTAATGAATAGAAAATATCATATTCATTAGTGAATAAAATATTTGGGAATCAGATATGTAATTGGATATTTCACAATAAAAAAATTGTTGAGGATGAACCAGAAATATGTACCTTCCAAAATACTATTTTGAATGTTGGTTAAATATCTATGATGTGTAAATCATATAAATAAAAAAATATCATCCTATAAGGATAAAAACAAATTTAAAATTTTTAGAAAATTATATTATAAGAACATGTATTCCATGGGGAAAATGTATTTATAAAAAATAAGAAATTTTCAATATTCGTAATTTTAAGAGAACTCAAACATTAGAGAAAAAACGTCTATAATTGGAGGCCTTTTTAGGTTTTAAAGATTTATAATTTTATGATGATTATGTTATGAGTACAAATATTCTGGTTCACAAAAAGGGACCATAATTTATGGTTAAAAGAATTATTGAAAACACAGACATCGTTTTTAAAAACATGTATATAAAAGAGATAATAAAATATTTATAGATATTTATTATTTTTTGAGATTTTAGTCAGAAAAATAAAATTGTATGGTTCAATTATCGATAATATAATTGATGTAGGATGAATTAGAGATATAATTTTAGTAGATGGTATCCCACTCGAGGAAGAAAGGCTCAAAATATATCTAAAATCCAATTTAAGGATTGAGAGTAGATTCCAACCTCTTATAAATATATTTTGGAAGTATGTTATTAATGTATATTTTATGAAATTATGTCTTTTTATTCTTCCAATGAATCATGGTTTTGATGAAAAAACTGAAAAATAATCCCTGGAGGTATAAAAATAAAAAATAAATGGTTTTTGTGTTTGATATTGCATTCGTGGATACAAAGAGAGAACAACCATGGATTTTGGAAGGTAGGTTTTCTACACATATTAATATATAATTTAATCTATTGAATAATTTTAATTAATAAAAATAAGTAATAATTACTTTTGGAAATTCTGATTCACTCATAATCAAAGGCATTGAATCTGTAGTATTTGAAAAGAAAAATTTAGATCATGAAATTACTTATTTCTTGATTAACTAAAACACAATATATTAAGAGTTTGATAGATTCTTTATGAAGGAAATGAATTCATAATTAGAATAGATATTTTTTTATTGTTAAAAATATTGAATAAGGGGATGTTTTTAAAATATGATAGAGATACAAGGGAAACATGTTCTATGTTGTAGATATGAATTATTCGTCCTATCTGATTATAATGGTAGAAAATAAAATATTTAATATAAGTATTGTAAATATTTTCCAATGAAAATGAAACTTTTAAGATATTTAGGAAGTGTTTATGATGTACTTTATGTGATAAGAAACCATTATGGTTGTAGTTCTATATTCCATAAAGTGAAATTTTCAAATCCTTTAGACAAAAATTTGGTGATACATTCTTATATTACCTTATATTTTTTTATTATAGCATTAGTGGGCCCATGAGAAAGTAATAAATGGATGGATATAAGTATTTTATTTCCATTTTTTATTTTTTCACTAGTATTACATGTATTTTGTGTTTAAAACATAAATTAGAGGCTCTCAAGATATTTAAGACATTTTAGAGAAGTGTTGAAAAGGAATATATATAATCTATAATGAGGATCCAAAAATATAATGATGTTTAATAATAAAATTGATAGTTTCATCCTTATCATGGGATGTATGGAATTCATCAGTAGTTTAGTGATCCATACACACCATAATAATGGTGTGGTTTAATGAAATAATTGAAGGTTAGTTGATATGGATAAAACAATATTGATTGAAAATGTTACTTATTGGGTATCTTGAGATATTTTTGGTGCTTCAGTTCACATTAAAAATTACTTCTTATAAATAAAAAATATAGATATGTCTTTATATGAGACATATTATAAGAATAAATCATGTATAAAGTACTAAGTGTATTTTTCCACCACTTTACTATCAATATCATAGGTGAAATTGCTGGGAAGTTTGAACGATGATTGTTGATAGTATTTACCATAGCCACCCTCCAAATGGAATGGGATAGAGATGCTATAAAATGGTAAAATATATAATTATTATACTAATGTGAATGTTATGATATATTTTAATTGAACGATTTCAAAGTTTACTATGCATTTAAGAGGAAATAAATATGATTTTTTCCCATTTCACAAAATGATAAATTTTTTGATTGATGTAACGATATTCAAGCTATGGAGGATGAAGATATTGATTCATATATTTTGAATAATGAGGGAAAATGACATTCAAATTATAAAATGAAGAGGAATTAAATATAATTCTAAAATAAACTAGAATATCAAGGGAAATGTGATCAAAATTTATGAACATTTATAACAATACTCACCTATTTGTTTTCATAAGTTTAGCCCTACTATGTTGAAGATGCATTGGATAATCATGAATGTATTGATTTTATAAATGATGAACTAGATCATATAGAGAAAAATAAAATATGGGTGTTGTTACCCAATATTGATGAAATTAATTTCATCCTATAAATGTTTTTGTTTAAAAACAAATTTAAATAAAAAATAAGAAGTAATGTAAATAAAAAAGTATGGAAAATGAATAAAGTATATTCACACGTTGAAGTTGTGGAATTTGATGATACATCTTCCTTGGTTGAAAGGCATGAAATCCTTACGATATATTATTTTATTTCTCTAAAATGGAAATACATGATATTCCAAATCGATTTCCAATATTCCTTTCTTAATGGAGAATTGGAAGTGGTATTATATATTGAGACACTATATACTGATTGGAAAAGATTAAAAATGAGTTTGTATGTTAATGAAGGATTTGTATAGGTTAAAACAAGTTCTTTGAGATTTGAATTCTAAGTTATTATTTAGTTTTAGGATCTGGAATTTTAGAAAATTATGTCTGTTCATCAATATCTAAATAATATTTGGTATATGGTATCTCATCATAATGCTTTTTATTTAGATTTCATCACATTTTCTGTAAATGATGATTAAATGGGGAAATGTTTTCTAAGGATATAAAGGAGTTACATGAAATTTCAATGATAGGTGAGATTATATACATTATTAGAATAAAAAATCTCTTATAATAATTGGTATATTTTCTTTCTATAAGAGAATAATGATAAAAATCTCTTGAAAATTTTTGGATGGATGATTCAAATCCTATTTAATTTCCTATTTTAGTGGGATCACCATATTAAAATTTTGACTAACAAAATGGTGTAGGTCCTAAATTATTTATAATTTTAATTAGAATCTTATTATATATCACATTATTAAGTACATATTTATTGTATGTTGTTAAATGGTCTTCCAGGTATAAAATTGCACGGAAATAATCCAGCATGTTTGTCATAAAAAGAATTATTTTTCATGAATAGCCATAGTGAGGGCCATATTGTAACTCCCCATGACCGCCTCCAATATTCCAATGGGTGGTGAATTGTATGGAGTAGGAATATCATTAACATGGAAGGCACTGTCAAAGTACCTATAAACACCCTCACATTTCTCGATGCCAAAAATGCTGAAAAGTAAAGACCACTAAGGAAAAAATGTATGAATACCACTAAACCCAACTAATAGAGTAATAAAATAAATTAAATTGTACAAAAGGAAACTGTTCTAGAATTAAATCCCACCAAAAGAATGAGTTTGAAAACTACAAGTCCAACCTATAAACAAAAATGTATTGGAACTACTTCTCAAATTCGTAGGAACACCTCGGACTGTTTGAAGTCACAAAGCTATATCTACTCCTGGTCCAACATGGACTTGATCAAAATGTTTCTCACATACAAAAGACACGAAATGTGCATAAAATGCCTATGTAGGTGTGATTATAAAAAGACTCAGTAGGTCACCCTTAAACCACAAAATAAATACAAAAAGTAATGGTACAGTCACCTCTACACAGTATATGTCTATAGTATATATAGAAAAACATATCAAAATATACTTAAACCTCAACCCTTGTCCTAAAGGCATGTCACAACTACTATATACCAATTCAATGGATTTACTATACAGATTCCACAAATCTACTCATCTAGATGAACACACTTCTTGAGTTTGATAGCAGTGATAATGTCCGCCCATGATGCACTGTTTTTTAGGAACCATCATGAGAGAGATACATTGATCAATCTGAATAGAGATACATACAATCAAATAAGGATTACTCACTCCACGATTAGGGAAGAATGTGATACATAGATTAGTATCACTGTCCTGGGAATTGGGTGATAGCAGGACTCATCCGGATTCACCAACTAAGTGGTGGATCAACATCTAGTAGGATTGGTCATGCTGATACTAAGACTATAATTATGTTAAAAGAATTGATATAGGATCTTTCTCTGGGTCTCTCGAAGGGGATTCCTGACTAAATCCAGTAAATTCCAACTGAATGGACCATACTCTTTTGAATAAGAAATGATACCAAATAAATTTCACAGGAACATGAAACAGAACCAGTGTTATCAGAACATCTCCAATATATGGTGTACAAGCGATTCAAACCATGTATGAATGGGAAAGTGATGTGTAGTATGGTCACACACCATGTCCCTTGACCCTAGGTACTCTCCGTGTTCAACAACATGTGTCATCAGAACATGTCTTTTATAATAGTTATACACATCATGTAAGAAGGATCACACACAGCGTCATACTCTTAGGGGTCCACCTATATACTATGGTTGTTTCCAGTACACATTATCAACCCATGTTTTCAAGCTTGTGTACCAATAAATGGGGTAACCCATGTATCAGTTCTGGATCTGGCCCTGTAGTGGGGTACATGATATTTCGACAAATAGTGTACTCAACCTCGTCTTCATGTAACTCTTGATATTCACACCAATCATCAAGGAAGGGCCAACACGTCGTGTGACAGGTGTCTTGTGTTGTGTGAAATGTTTCTACAACATGAAACCATTGACATTGCTAAATGGGTCCCACACATCATGTATTCCGAGATACACATTGTGTTCAATGAAATTTTCCAGAATGCTGGTTCTTCCTCAACACCCCTTAGTTGATTATCCATTGTGAGATCACACATTTTGTTTTCCTAAAAACTAATGATCCAGGTTTATCTTGCCATGGAAACACAAAATCGGTGGGTTTCATGCCACTGATATACTCTAAAAATAGATTGTGGTCATCCAATCAAATGTTTCTTGAAGAATTATATCTCCCAAAATACATTGACCCATTCACCTCCATAATCATTTCACTTTCGATAGGTCTTCAAAAGGATTGGTCTAGGATTTCGTATCGTTTTTCCAAGAAATAGAGGTGCAATGATCATCTGTTCATATTCCATGAAAAATGAAAAGAAAACAAATAACATAGGGGAGAAAATCCCATTTGAAAACCCTAAGTAATGAACCTTTACCATTTTTCATTTCTTGACTCCATCCATTCCATATAAATGATCAAGATAATAAAATAATAAAATAATCATCCTCAAAAAATACTTGAAATAAAAACCCTCCCACAAGAACGATTAAACCACAAGTCAACATATTTATGGGTTGATCCGCATTCATAGTTTAATCCATGAATGGGGAAAAGAAGTAATTGAGGAAGGATGCCCTTCCCAGGGTTGAGATCATTCATTGAAGAGTTTTAATCGTTGTTTCGTAACTATTGGTGAGATTCTTCAAAAAATGGTGCTTGTCGATCTCGGACCCAAGATCCATGAAGAACATTCATGATATGTCATCTTTTCATCATTCATCAAGAGGTTTATCTATGAATTATCATTATAAATTTTAGGTAATTCTCTAGGGTTGTGATTTCTAACCCTCGGTACCTGCCAAGATGATTATTAAAAATAAATTCATAACTGCCTCACTGTAATATCAGAATAAAATAAATCATTAATTTATTTTATTCTTTAAACATCCAAAAACTAATATTCAGATTCAAACCACATCGACTATTATTAGACCCCACCTATGTAAAAATTTACTTCTTTGAATGAAATGTTGCCTATAGAGTTTTTATACAGGAAACTTTTTATATGTTATTTCATTTTTTGAGGAAAATAGATCGTGCACACTATTTGAAATAGTTACTATATTTCAATCATTTATTCTGGACACACAGTGCCATGGAATTATAGACCATCTCAGTACTTGGTCTCGAATTAATTCCATATAATATTTAAAAATAATACATGGAAAAAATCCCAGACATTACATTCTCCCCACCATAGGGATTAAATCCCCAAAAAGCTCAAAACAAGGGGGATACGAAAATATGTGGGTACTTCACACACATCTGGGCCACCATCTCTCATGTGATCTATTGGATATTCCTATGGTACCACTAGACAAACACTAGAGGAATATCTCACACACAAAGTATCATCTCCTACTGATCCTCGATCTCCATTGGGTACTTATAAAAAGTCCTTCTATCGTCAATGTCTAGCTCACATAGTCAGTGACATGTGATGAGTCATGCACGAACCATCTTAGATGCAACACTAGGAAGAAATCATGTACCCTTTCCAATTGTAGGGGTAGATCAAAGCGATATGCCAACTCAAAAAACTCTACACAGTATCTAAAAAAGGTTTATAAACATTGAAAAGAACATTCCACCCTGACCAAATCTTTGTAACCCTTATCAAGGTGATCCATGAATGAATACATGGCCTCTTTACTCAAAATCCAAAGGTACCCAGTATCTATTAGTATATGATTTTTGATGTCTTTGTGTAGTCTTAAACACCTCTTAGATGATCTACACCTTTTTAGTAGTGGATTACACCAATTTTGGGCCCATGATTGCTGACTCTCCTCAGTCAGTCCAACAAAGTGGTGATTTAAAGGGTTCCCCATACAAAGACTATAATGGTTCCATACCAATGGGGGATTGATATCTATTTTATTAAATAAACTACAACAATGGTTGGTGGTCCTCCAAACTATAACTGAAGTCCAATATGAAATCTCGTAGCATTTACCCTAGTACATGAATGGTCCTCCCCATCTGGCCATCCTCCGTGGGATGAAACACCTTACAAAAGAGTAACTGAGTCCCAAAAACCTCATATAATCCCTTCCCCTATCGGGATTTTAAATGAGCATCATGATTAGAATCTATTCCAGATCGTACTTCATGGAGTGGAATCATCTTCTGAATGTAGAAGCGGGCCAATCCTTGTACTAAACTCTTCTCTTGGAAATTTTGGAAGTGGGACGACTTGGTGAGTCGGTCTAAGATCAAGCATATGGTATCATGTCCCTTGGATTTACATGGTAAACCTATCATGATGTCCATCAGTATCCCATCCCACATCCTTGCTGGCACCACAAGGGGTTGAGTCAAAACACCTGGACCCTGGTGCTCAGCCTTCAACTACTATCTTGTAAGGAATCGAGAAAAACTCTACCACCACCTTGTTCATCCCTATCCACCAAAACTGGAGTCACAGGTCCTGATACATCTTCATGATGAATTGGTGTACCGCCAATGGGTACAAATAAAACTCCCTTACAACCACCTCCTAAAACACCACTAGTACAAACGTGCGACCTCTCAAAAGGATGATGTGATCTCCACCTTGTGAATATCCATCAGCTGAATTCCCTGTGGACATATGAGAATGTATGGTCTCACAGTAGTTATCCCCAAAAAGTTCCTTCATAATTATATATAATAGTAGAGGGGTGACAAACATCATCTATAAGTATGCTTCTCCATCTACAACTACAAATAATAATTATAACGAGTTCACCCGCTCTGGTTCCTCGTTTAGAAATTATGAACTAGATATCATGCTGAATGAATCTTCCATAATGTTTCCCTTCCCATGTGTATATACAATAAAAATTTCATCTTCTTGGAGGATCTTTATAAATATCCTATTTCTCATGTTCAGATCCATAGGCTAAAAGATATACATGAGACTCTTGATTAGATTTTCCATAAACTGCTTGACCATTAGGTAGGGTCACCACTTTTTCAATGAAATAACTAACACTGATAAATCAAGGTCTTCAGTCACAAAGTTCTGATCAAGTGGTCTCAACTAGCGTGAACCAAAGGAAATCACTTCATTCTTCTATATCAGGACACAACTCATTTTTTTCCTTGATGAATTATATATCACTATGTACTCAACACCTTCATCTATAAATCTCAAGATCGATGCCCTCTTCAATCGTTGCCTTAATTACTGAAAATACTACTATATATCCTTTTCCAAATGAATGTTTTCCCTTTTTGGGTTAAATATATCATATGTTTTGATATCATGGAGAAATCATGTATTAATCTATGGTAATAGCCTTCCATCCCATGGAATCTCTATACCTCTGTCACTCTACTTGGTGGATCACATGGTAACACTGCCTCAACCATGGTTGAGTCCACTACTACTCCATCTGCTAAGGTAACACGTCCCATAAAGTGGATCACCTGAATCTAGAACAATAACATTAAATTATTACCATAATGATAGTTCTCTCAGAGTACGTCCAGAACCATCCATGGGTGTCTCGTGTTCTCCTCCTCAGACACCGAGTACACAAGGATAACATTGGTGTACACTACCACTTACTAGTTTGTGTAAGGATTAACGATCTAGTTCATGGGTCCAATGAACAATGCTGGTGCATTCATCACACCAATGTTCATCACCAAATACTCATAATGACTATACTGTCATCTAAAAGTCATCTTCAGTATATCCTCTTCATGTACTCACAACATGTGATACTTTGATCGAAGTTCAACCTTCGAGAACCATCATTCCCCTATAAACTGATCAATGAGTTCATTTGTCTTTGGTAGTTGGAACTTATTCATTCCAATCACTTGGTTCAAGAATGGGTAATCTATGTGCAACCTCATGATCATGTGTGCCTTCTTGGAAAAAAAAACCTGGGCCACCCGGGTGAAACAATGGGACTCATGAAGTCATTACTTTAAAAGACCTCCAGTTGAACCCTCAGCTCGTGAAGCTCTGTGGGATATATCTTATATACTGGTAAGGATATCAGTTCCATCCCGGTGTGTATGTTGATGCAGAAGATGATCTCCCTATGGGGAGGTAACAATGGAATATATTCTGAAAATACATCATCATACTCTTCGACTACTGTTGGGAACTAAAATCTCATAACATATACTTATATGAAATTAATGATTCCCATATCATGATTTATTGACTACACCCTCCTATGCATGATCCCATCCTATGCTACATGGGTTTCCTGATCGTACCACGATTCACTGTGTCATTTTCACCCTTACACCATTGTATTAAACAAAATTTGTATTGTAAATTAAAAATATAATAACAAAATTCACTCAATATTTGATTAAATTATTTTGTTTTTATCACTGTTAAAAAGGACAATGTTACTTGTTTTGATAATTTCAGTGAAGGTGGATGTGATTTTGGGGACCCATGATGATGTCCAGGAAAAATGTGCCAAACCACGTAAGACCCAAGCACTCTAGTGGATTCATCGGAACACTACTACTATACCGTACATCCAAATGGGATGAAATTTTGTGGGATGGTCCAAAATTCATTTTTATACATTTAATATGAAGGGATACAAGACTTATTATTTTATATAGTGGCACAACCATCCGGATCTGTCCATCAAATCAAATCTGCACAATGTCAAATGAGGTATTATTTATTTTATCAATATCTTGTGATGTCTTTGTCCAAATGGTGACAAACATTCGGTTGATATATTCAATAGGTGGGTAAAAATGTTTCTAGTTTTTTCCAAAGTGAGATTTGGCTGTAAATTAGTCGAAAAGTATCGTCTAATTGGTATTACACAATATGTGTGCCCAAAACTACAGTCCATTTTTCCAATAAAATGGAAGCGTGGGATCCTTATTTGGAAGTTAGGAAAAGGAGTGAAGTTCTGCCAATTTGGAGTTCCATGTGAGTCCCCTAATTATCCTAGATGTTCTAGAGGCCCCTGTCCTCATTCACTACTAAAAATTGGCCTTTTATCAGTGCTAAAAACTGACATTAACATCGCTAAAAAAGAGCTGTTAATTATGGAGAAGATAAAGGGGGGGTACCATTTATGAGAACTTTGAAAAGCGCTAATAAAGGGAACCTTTATCACTGCTCTTTTTAGTGCTGATAAAGGTTTCCTTTATCAGCACTTTTCGGATAACGGATAAAGGGGACACCCCTTATCTACGACAGCATTATCATCACTTTTTTAGCACTGATAAAGGGGTGACTTTATTAGCGCTATCTTGAGCACTGATAATGGGCACCATTACCAGTGCTTTCTTTAACGCTGATAAAGGGACCTATTATCAGCGCACATGATGGCGCTGATAAAGGTGTCCTTTGTCAGTGCTAAAAAATCGCTGATAATGGATCTTTCCCCTGCACCTGCATAAACAGCACATCCACAAACTAGCACCTGCACACCTGTAAAAAATAGCACCTACACACCTGTACAAAACAGCACTGACACACAATATTTTGATAAACAATGCTATATACATTTACTATACATCATGAATACAAAAAAACAAAATGCTATATACATTTCAAACTATGTTTTACATGATTACAATTACAATTATCCAAAAACAGTTATAATCATTAATGTTTCAACCTTTGATATCTATGATCCTCTCTCAAAAATTTTCATCCATGGTATTTGTTGTCGAACAATGCATCCGAACTCAAGGAAAAAGATTTCACCTATATCAGAAAACAAATATTATGTTAGTAATACAATAATTAAATAAATTAAAACATTAATATGAAAGAATACATTAATATGGAAATGTGAAACTAAAATATGGAAATGATAAACTCAAATGTTTTCATTCTGATAACAATGAAAGGGAATAATGTAAAATCAATATTTTTTGGATGATTTATCTCATTTAATAAATACTGATTATTTATCTAATGAAAATATTTACCGGTTACACCATGCATCGGATTGAGGTGTTGTCGATTCGTACACATCACAATGGACTCTTGGATCGTTGTCCAAAAGTATCAAAACAATCCGAATGCTTTTTCCTGGTTTTTCGTATGTTACTTGTGTTGTTTTCTAATGTTAAGGTCAATTTGAAACTGATATCATACACTTTTAGCCATACCGGTGACACCGTGCGTCTGATTGAGGTGCGGTAAATTTGTACACCTCCCAAATGAATAATGGATAGTTTTCCTAAAGTATCAACACAATCCTAATTCATTTTCTTGGTATTCTTTATTTTAGTAGTGTAGTTTTCTAAAGTTAATGTCAATTTCAAACTAATATCAGACGCCTTTTTTCATACCGGTCACATTGTGCATTGGATTGAGGTGTGGTAAAATTTTACATGTCACAAATGAATCATGGACCGTTGTCCTAATGTATCAAAACAATCCGTGCGTGTTTTCTTGCTTTTCCGTACGTTACTTGTGTTGTTTTATAAATTTAATGTCAATTTCAAACTGATGTCATATACTTCTCACCATACCGGTCACACCGTGTATTTGATTGAGGTCAGATAAATTTTTACACCTCAAAACTGACTCATGGAACATTTTCCAAAATTATCAAAACAATCCTAACATGTTTTGGTCGTTTGTCGTATGTCACTTGTGTTGTTTTCTAAAGTTAATGTGAATTTAAAACTGATATCAGTCACATTTAGCCATATCGGTCTCTCCGTGCATTGGATTGAGGTTTAGTCGATTTTTACACCTCTCAAATGAATCATGGATTGTTTTTCTAAAGTATCCAAACAATCTGAACTCGTTTCCTCGATTTTTGGTATGTCACATGTGTTGTTTTATAAAGTTAATGTTAATTTCTAACTGATATCAGACACTTTTAGCCATACCGGTCACACCTTGCATTGGATTGAGGTGAGGTTTATCCATACACAACACAAATGACTCATGGATCATTTTCATAAAATATCAAAACCATCCAAATGTGTTTTCTCAGTATTTCGTATGTCAGTAGTGTTGTTTTCTAATGTTAACGACAATTTCAAACTGATATTAGACACTTTTAGCCATACCGCTCACAATGTGCGTCTGATTGAGGTGCGGTTGATTAGTACACGTCACAAATGACGCATTTATCATTTTCCTAACGTATCAAAACAATCCAAATGCATTTTCTTGGTATTCAGTACGTCAGTAATGTTGTTTTCTATTGTTTACGTCAATTTGAAACTGATATCAGGCACTTTTTTCCATACTAGTGACACCATGTGTCGGATTGAGGTGCGATTGATTCTTACACCTCAACAATGACTCATTTATTGTCTTACTAAAGTATCAAAACAATCCGAACACATTTTCTCAGTTTCCCGTATGTTAGTAGTGTTCTTTTCTAATTTTTATGTCAATTTGAAACTGATATCATACACTATTAGCCAGACCGGTCACACTAAGTGTCAGATTGAGGTTCGATTGATTTTTACACGTCAGAAATGACTCATGGATCGTTTTAATAAAGTATCAAAACAATACGAATTCATTTTCTCAGTGTTCCCTATGTCACTTGTGTTGTTTTCTAAAGTTAATGTCAATTTGAAACTGATATTAGACACTTTTAGCCACACAGGTGACACAGTGCGTCAAATTGAGGTGCGGTTGATTCTAAGACCTCAAAAATGACACAAGGATTTTTTTTCCTAATGCATCAAAACAGTACAAACACGTTTGATTGGTTTTGGGTATGTCACTTGTGTTGTTTTCTAAAGTTAATGTCAATTTCAAACTGATTTCAGACACTTTTAGCCATACCGGTCACACCATGCATCAGATTGAGGTGCGGTCAATTATTACAAGTCAAAAAGGACTAATGGATCATTTTACTAAAGTATCAATACAATCCTAATGGGTTTTCTCGATTTTTCGTATGTACCTTATGTAGTTTTCTAAAGTTAATGTCAATTTCAAACTGATATCAGACACTTTTAGCCATACCGGTCACACTGCGCATCAGATTGAGGTGCGGTCAATTCTTACACCTCAAAAATGACGCATGGATCGTTGTACATAAGTATCAAAACAATTAAAAATCGTTTTTTTTGTATTTTCATATGTCACATGTGTTGTTTTCTAATGTTATTGTCAATTTGAAACTCATATCAGACAATTTTACCCATAACGATCACACCGTGCATCAGATTGCAGTGCGGTCATTTATTACACCTCAAAAATGACTCATGGATTGTTTTCCTAAAGTATCAAATCAATCTGAATGTGTTTTAATGGTTTTTCGTATGACACTTTTGTTGTTTTCCAAAGTTAATATCAATTTCAAACTGATATCAGACACTTTTAGTCATACTGGTGACACCGTTTGTCAGATTGAGGTACGATTGATCCATACACATCAAAAATGACTCATTGATCATTTTCCTAATGTATTAAAACAATCCGAATATGTTTTCTCCGAATTATGTATGTCATTAGTGTTGTTTTTTAATGTTAATGACAATTTCTAAATGATATCAGACACTTTTAGCCATAACTCTCACACCGTGCGTCAGATCGAGGTGAAGTTGATTCTTTGACGTCACAAATGACTCATGGATCGTTTTCCTAAAGTATCAAAACAATGAAAATGCATTTGATCAGTATTCCGTATGTTAGTAGTGTTGTTTTCTAAATTTTTTGTCAATTTGAAACTGATATCAGACAATTTTAGCCATACTGATCACCTCGTGCATCAGATTGAGGTTAGGTCAATTCGTACACCTCAAAAATGACTCATGGACTATTGTCCTAAAGTATCAAAACAATCCTAATGTGTTTTCTCGGATTTCCATATGTCACTTTTGTTGTTTTCGAAAGTTAATGTTAATTGGAAACTGATATCAGACACTTTTAGCCATACTGGTCACACCGTGCGTCGGATTGACGTGCAGTTGATTCTTACACGTTAAAAATGACTCACGGATCATTTTCATAATCTATTAAAATAATCCAAATGTGTTTTCTCAGTTTTCCGTATGTCACTTCTGTTGTTTACTAAAGTTAATGTCAATTTCAAACTGATATCAGACAGTTTTATCCATACCAGTCACACCGTGCGTCGAATTGAGGTACGGTCAATTCATAAACCTCAAAAATGACCCATGGATTGTTTTAATAAAGTATCAAAATAATACGATTGCATTTTATTGGTTTTCCATATGTCAATTGTGTTATTTTCTAACGTTAATGTCAATTTCAAACTGATATCAGTCACTTTCAGCCATACCGGTCACACCGTGTGTCGGATTGAGGTGCGGTAAATTCTTACATGTCAAAAATGACTCATGGATCATTGTCCTACAATATAAAAACAATCCCAATGATTTTTCTCTGTTTTCCATATTTCACTTGTGTTGTCTTCTAAAGTTAATGTCAACTTCAAACTGATATCGGACACTTTTAGCCATATCGGTCACACCGTGTGTCATATTGAGGTGCGGTCAATTCGTACACATCAAAAATGAATCATAGATCATTTTCGTAAAGTATCGAAATAATCTGAATGCTTTTGATTGGTTTTCCATATGTCACTTGTGTTGTTTTCTAAAGTTAATGTAAATTTGAAACTGATATCAGGCACTTTTATCCATACCGGTCACACCGTGCATCGGATTTAGGTGCGGGAGATTCGTACACCTCACAAATGACTCATTGATCATTGTCCTAAAGTATCAAATCCAAGGAATGGCCATTCCATCGTTATAAACTTCATAACACCTAATATGAATTATTCCCTCATGTCAATGAATCTACCCTAGATTTATGTATCAAAGGTATTCATAACACCAAGATAACCCCACTCATTAGTCTCCCCCAACCACTAAAACTCAATAACTCACTACCATCCTGATTCACATGCTAACGACCACTGGGATCTCACACAAACCACTTACATAAATTCTTACACAATCCTTAGCCCATGGGTGCCAATCTTATCCCCACCTCAATGCACACATCATCTAGTGAACCAAACCAACCACTTACTATAGGATATCATACACTCGCTATCTAAACCAACATACAATACAAGGGTCTCACCACCTGGGCTCTCACCCTTGCCCTAACTACCGATGCATTGGTTCAACTCGCTTATAAAGAAAAAATAAGTCGTCATAATAATTCAAGGATCATAATATCTAATTTATATTAACCCAAGAGAAGTAAAAATACTCCTACACTGACCAGCGGCAGTGGAGGCAGCGGTGGCGGAGGCAGCAGTGGCAGAGGCATCGGTGGTCGCAGTGGAGGAGGCAACGGCGGTCGTGGCAGAGTAGCAAAACCAAACGACGCGGAGGCAGTAGCAGAGGAGCAAAACCCAAAAGCAACGGAAAAGGAGGAGGAAGAGAAGGAGGATGAAGAGGAGGAGAGGAATACAAAGATGCAGAATAGGAGGAGAATGAGGAGGATACGTCACGGCAGAAGAGGGTCCTGGTTCAGCTTCAGCGAAAGATTTACCACGTACGAGAGAGGAGGTCATGTTAGGGTTATTAAAAAGAAACTACTGGAACCTTTATGAGTGCTCGTTGAAAGCGCTGATAAAGGAATGTTTTATCAGCGCTAAAATAAAAGTGCTGGTAAAACAAAAATTTATCAGTTCTTTTTCAGCGCGGATAAAGAGATACCTTTATCTGCGCTAAAAAATCACTGATAAAATACCTATTTATAGCGCTGATAAATTTATGTTTTATCAGATATTTTATTTTAGCACTGATAAATATTATAATATTATATAAATTAAGAATAAAATCTTTTATCATCACCAAATAAGCACTGATAAATGTACCCTTTTATCAGTGCTAAAACAGGCACTGATAAAAGGTTACATTTATCAGCACTTATTTTAGTGCTGATAAAGGTCAGAATTATCAGCACTTTTAACTAGCGTTGATAAATTAATACCTCATTATCCACACTTTTTTTAGTTATGATAAAGGGCAGCACTTCCCTTGCCCTATTTTTTTGGGGGGGACAATAAAGAAGAAGGAGTTCCACCCGAGCATCCTCCGCACGATGTCGAGATAAACGGTGGGCATTCATTCTGAGGGAGCTACACACATGTCAAGGGAGTTCCAATGCATATATTAGCAACTAGTTTGGAGTAATTTGGGTGTTAAAACATTTCTTTCCATGTATCTTACATACTTTCATATTTGAATTCTTGTTTTTATGTGTGTAGATGAGATGCTCTTAGTTTTTAACCAATCGGTGTGAGGATTTGAGTGCATGACATGTGTTGTTCCGATTGGGTAACAGATAAATCCTATTCTTACCCACATTCAGGAGATATCAATCTTCTTCGGAAGATCTTATTCCATGCATAAATTCTGTACCATGACAATACGATTGTTATGTCAAGGTTTGGTTCTTTAAGCAATGAAATAAAGGATTATTAATTTATCGGGATTCCAATTAAATTTCAACAAAAGAATTACTAAAAACCTAAATTAATCTCCAATAATGATGAATATTAAATTGTGTAGTGAACTTACAATGAACCCTTTTATCTCATATTTGTCAAAGTACATTTTGTATTTAATATTTTAAACATTCAATTAAGTAATTTCATCCTAAAACTAGTTTCAAAACCACCCCCTATTTTAGTAATTCTTATTAAAAAACACTCTAAACCCACCAATTATCCTTGAGAGATGACCTAGGGTATACCCTATACTATAAATCAACATAAAAACATAATCAATTTGATGTGTCATGATAGCGCGGTCAAATTGGGGCACTGTTTCCGGGGAGCGTTTTGGTTTTAGAGTGTGTTTTTGAAAATTTGTGTTTTTGTAAATTTTTTGAATGTTTTTTTGTTATATCATCTACCTTTACATTTATGTTTATGTTCTAATTTATTTCTTGTATAGGTTCTATGTATGAAGTATTCTAATTTCGGAGAGTTACAACCTTTCGAACCCGAACCAGAGAGGAACTTACATCCGCAACCCTGAGATACACAAGAGGAACCTATGAAAGAGGATGCACAAAACATCATCACTCATCTTGATCCTTCTACTTCTTCTCCAGGAACTCACATTAAAACATAAATTATTGTGAATAACATGGCTGAAAACAATCTAAAACTAAAAGAACTAACCTCGCCTGATGTTGATATCCAACCCACCTATATTCAATTACAAGGCGAGGCACCCAATTTTGAACTAAAATCTGGTTTAATTCATCTATTACCAAGATTCAATAGACTTCCTGAAGTGGATCCACTCAAGCATTTAAAATAATTTCATATGGTTTTTTCTATATTATAACCTGCTAATGTGGATGGGGAACAATTAAAGCGTAGAGAATTCCCATTTCCTTTAGAAGATACTACAAAGGATTGGCTTTATTATGTTAATTTCCTAATAAGAGGTTGGGCAGACATGAAACACCTTTTTCTCAAATAATATTTCCCTACCTCTCAAACTACAACAATAAGTAATGGAATTTTTGGGATAAGAGAATATCAAGGGGAAACATTACATGAATATTGGGAACGCTTAAAAAGGTTATGTTCATGTTTCCCATGCCACCAAATAAGTGATCAACTTTTAGTTCAATAATTTTATGAAGGTTTAATCCCTATTGATAAAAATATGATTGATGTTGTTGCAAGTGGTGTGCTGGTAGATAAGACCCCAATTTTATCAAGAACCCTGATTGAGAACATGGCACAAAACACTCAACAATTCGGTATAAGGTCTAGTGTAACCATTCGAGGTGTCCATGAGGTGAAAGGTACTGAATTTGAGAAGAAGGTGGAAACAAAGTTTAAAGATGTAAGTACCCTTTTACGACAACTCGCTCTCTCCCAAGGGAAATATTAATCTCCTCCTCTCATCCATTGTAGAATCAGCTCTTCTAACATCCATTATTCTGAAAAATTCCCCCAGTTGAGAGAAACTTCTGAGAGTTGTGAGAAAATCTTCCCATGACGCCCCTATAACCAACCCTTTAGGCAAGAACCATACTATCATTCCAAATATGGGTGGAAAGACAACCAATATTATGGGAAAGGGGGTATTCAAACCAGCCTCATCAACCATGGAACCAATAAGGGAAGAGTAGCCATCCACCACCACCATCCTGAAATCCTTAACCACTCCAAATGCCATTCCAACCACCCCCTCCAAAACCTGAGCCTATCTTAGAAGATATGACGAAAAAAATAGTTGTCAACAACCTCCAATTCCAACAAATAGCCCAGGCATCCGTAAAAGACCTCAAAAACCAATTAGGCTTACTAGCTAACTCAGTGGGGGAAATTCAAAGTCACGGGTCGTGTAAAATACCCTCTCAACCCGTAGTTAACCCTAGGGATAAAGTAAATATTAGTTTCATCACCCTTAGGAGTGATAAAAAATGGATAGTATAATAAATCCTCCATTAGAGTTATCCCCTCCAGAGGAAACCTCCATCCCAACCATTAAAGATGTTCCAAATGTTGAAAAACCTTGTCATAAGAGAATCCCTTCCAAAAGAAAGAGTGTGTATATTGATGAGTCACATAACCCAACTATTCCTCTAACATTTCTCCAAAGGGACACCCAACCATGAATAAAAAATTAAACTGAACATGATAAGGAAATATTGAAAATTTTCAAGAAAGTGTAGGTTAACATCCCATTTATTGATGTTGTGAAGCATATTCCACAGTACAACAAGTTTCTAAAGGATATGTGTACACACTGAACGCAACTTCGAGGTGATGAGAAATTGAGCTTGGGGAGGAATTTTTCATCATTGATAGAGCCATCACTTCCTACCAAGTGCAGTGTTCCTATAACATTATCAATTCCATGAACCATAGAGGAGTATTATTTTCCTAATGTTATGCTTGATTTAGGTGCCTCTATAATTTGATTCCTCACTCCATTTACTCTACATTGCAGGTTGGGGAACTATAGCCCACTAGAATTGTTGTTCAAATGGCCCACCAGAGTACCGCACACCCTTCTAGTGTGTTAGAGGATGTTCTTGTGAGGTTGAACATTTTAATTTTTCCAGCATATTTTTATGTGCTTAAAATGGAATATGATATAATGAATGGACATGCTCTAATTATATTGGGGAGAAATTTCTTAAAAACCTTAAAAGGAATAATTAATTTCCATAATTGGATATTATCTATGATATTTGGTGGTGACATAGTCCATTTAAACAACCTTTATTCCATGAAGCACCCCTCAGAAGAACATTCCTCTATCTTTGTTTATTCAATTGATGTACTCCCTTCCCCTAAAAAACAACTATTCTTTACCCTGATCCCCTATTTGAGTTTTCTTCATTGATTGAAATTCTAGGTATTGATTCCTGCATTGATTTTTAAAGTGGTCTAGAAATGTGTAATGCATGTCTATTAATTGATAATTTCTTTAACACTAAGGATCCAATGACCATTGATGATACTGTTAAGCTTGTAAAATCTAATTTCTCATCTAAGGATGATACCATTGAGAAGTTTGATGAGATAAATGACCTATCACTTTCACACACACTCTCATCAATCCAAAATCCACTTGAATTGGAACTAAAACAACTACCGCAAGATTTAAAATATTCACATATTGATAATGGAAACATGTTGCCAGTCATTATTGCTAGTTCAATCCCTCTTAAACATTAATTGTGACTGGTTGAACTATTGTGGGAGTATAAACAAGATTTGGGATGGAAACTTGTTGTCATTCATTGTATTATCCCATCAATTTTTACACATCATATTTTATTAAATGATGAGGTGAAACCAGTGAGGCAGCCATAATGTCAACTGAACCCAAACCTCCGAGAAGTTGTGAAAAATGAGGTAACAAAATTATTGGCTGCTAGAATCATTTACCGCATCTCTGATAGCCAATGGGTCAGTCCCATTCAGTTAGTTCCTAAAAAATATGGCCTTACAGTAAAAAAAATGAAATAAATGATTTGGTTCCAACTCATTTACAGAATAGTTGGCATGTCTGCATAAACTATTTCCGACTAAACCAACATACTAGGAAGGACCATTTCCATTTTCCATTCATTGAAAAAATTCTAGTGAGGCTAGCCGGTAAGTACCACTATTGTTTCCTTGATGGGTATTTTGGATCCTTTCATATCCATATGTCCCTCAAGGATCGGGAAAATAGAACCTTCACATGGCCCTTTCGCACATTTTCCTATAGAAGGATTCCATTTGGTCTGTGCAATTATCTGGGTACTTTCCAACAATGCATGGTTTGTATTTTTTTCAGATTACCTAGAGAATTTAATGGAAGTATTCATGGATGATTTCAATGTTTATGGATCTTCATTTGATGAATGTTTGAGTAGTCTTGCTTTTGTCCTACGTTGTTGTATTGACAAGAATCTCATATTAAATTATGAGAAATTCCATTTCAGGGTGTGACAAGGTATAGTTTTGGGACATTTCATTTCTAGGGATAGAATCCATGTTGATAAATCAAAAGTGGATTTAATTTCATCCCTACAATTCCAAAAAAATGTATGGGGATGTGCGGTCTTTCATAGGTCATGATGGATTTTACCATTGTTTCTTGCATGACTTTAGTAAAATTGCAATCCCCCTCTCCCGATTAGTCCAAAAAGAAAAGGAATTTGTTTTTGATAAAGAATGTGAGGAAGATTTTAATAAGTTAAAATGGAGTCTCACATCACTCCTGGTAATCCAACCTCATTGGTGGGATTTACAGTTTGATCTCGTGTGTGATGCCTCTAACTATGCAGTTGGGGAAGTCTTGTCACAAAGGTTCGATCGAGCTCCACACACTATAAAATATCTGACTTTTTCCAACATGAACACATATGTTGGTAAAAGAGCATCATCTATTAGTAAAACGTTTTACCAATATATATGTCCATATCACTAAACTGTTGGTAAAAACTCTATCACTAAACCTTTTTCTGACAGATAAAATAGATCTTTTGTAATTATAATAATACCAACAGATAATATATATGGTGGTTAAAGTGTTTAGCAATAGGTTTTGATGACAAATTTATCTGTTGGTAATACAATTACAAATATATAATATTTTTTTATAAATTACATTTACATAAAAAATTTAAATTATTATTGTCATTAAAATTAAATGTCTCATTTATTAATTTATCATATATAATACATATGTTATAATTATTAAACCGAAGACTATTTTAACAAGTTCTAAATTAAACAAGAATTAATTATATTAATAATGAAATTCGTTACAAACAAAACCTGTGGGATCTCCACCGAGATCAATCTTGGACAACCCTACCCAACACTACCCCCATAGAGATTGGTTCCACAATTCTATCACTCGACAACCCTACCCTCGCCCCCACCATGCTGGATCTCCCCCCAATAGGATCAACCACCCCAGCAACTCTAACCCATCATCGCCAACGACTCTAGCACCAACCCATCCAATTCAGCTCCATCCCCTTCCAATCCATGCCTTCTCGAGCCTTATCCATGCCATATCTAGTCTATTACAGCTCATCCAACTCTATCCCCATCCATTCCATCTCCATTCTATGCCAGCTCCAACTCCAGCTCCTACCGATCTATGCTAGCTCCAGTTTATGCCTGCTCTAGCCCCTGCCTCGTCCATAGTAGGACCAGACTATGCACAAACAGGTGAACAAAAAGTTGAAAAAAGACCTCATATGGATTTGAGGCAGGTAGAAATACATTTTATTAAAATATATTACACCATAAGGATAAAGGTAGTACATGCACAATAAGGATTAAAAAATTGTATTGAACTTCCTACAATTGTGTTGAACTTACTTTTGACTTTCAACAAAGAGAGTACCTGCACAACATTGAAATAAACATTCATATATAGCCTTTTATATAACAATGAATTCATTAAAATAAGAAGTGTAACATAAAATGAAACCAAGAATTTGACATGAAATACAAGTAGAAAGGCAAAAAAATAGAATAAAATAAAATACAAGAAGCAAAATTTGGAGTAGGGAAAAATATGGAACCAAAAAAGTAGAAGAGGGAAATAGGGGGACCAGAATCTAGAGGTATAAAAATATACTAAATATCAAGAAAAAATATGGCTCAGGAAAAAAACACAGAACATGCAGGATAATAAAGGAAAAAATAATAAACAATTTAAAATAATTTGAAGAAAAAAACCAATTGAAGGCCATATTGGATTTTTGATTGGGTATCATTTTGAGGGTGGAGGAAAAATAGGGGAATTAGTAGTGACTCCTATATTGGTAAAGTTATAGTACAAATTTTCTAAATTTTGAACAAAAACAAATATTGAAAAACTCAAGGAACATGTCTTGTGACTGCAAATAAAAACCTCAAGAGGACAACATACATAGGTCCCCATCAATAAAATTCTTGAATATGTTTCATGGGATGATACTGGATGATTCCACCTAGCTTATAGGTTAATAAATTTGATTCCCCTCTTTTCATAATATAATGAACAGCCTCTTTTACCCCATAAGGGGACCTTCTTCCACATATTCTACATTGTTCTCTTTTATCCGATTATTATCAAGGCTATTTTACTTACTTAGATTTATTCTATCCTACTGATTTATCAAATAATTTCCATACTAATTCCATCAACAATATTGATCAATGATAAAAAGAAAAAAGTTGATTATTATTAAAGGAATGTGCACATAAAAGTGACTACTTCAAAACTATGAATAAATTAACTGTTAGAAACCCACATTAGAATATCAAACCATGATCCAAATCCACATCCATAAAATAATGAAGGACAATAAAAAATAAAAAATTTCATGGGTTGAGGAAGTATCTTACTATTCAGAATATACAAGATACATGGGGTACCCGCCCTCAAATGAATCCTATATGGGAGAAAAAGCTGGTATTTTTTAGCTCAAGTGGATAAGTGACTTGTTTTTTCTTTCATCAGGGAGCATTTGGAGCTAAAATCTTGTACTATTCTAAAGGGTGTTATCAATGTTTTTATAATTTAATTTTACATGAATTTTCATGTTTTTATACCCTATGAATAAAAATTACCAAGAATCCAAAGTTTATACCAAGTTTTATTGTTACTATAATTACCATGCATTCATCTTTGAAGTATAAGAGATCGTTTATTGAAGGAATTGAGAATGGGCCTTAAAAAGAAGCTGTTATTTCTTTCGAGGCATTACCCAGATCCCTACCACAGTGATGTTGTGATAATGTGATTAGGACTATGAATTCCCTACAAGAAAAGAATGAAGAATTTGAAAATGCAAGGATTGGAAAAGACGGGCGTACAGGTGTCAGTATGGGTGTCATTTTTGAAATGAATGAACACAATATATGGGATTCTTAGAACAAGAAGGAAAAAAATACATGGGATGCTTTAAAAAAAATCCATTAAAAAATAAATTTAAATTAACAAATATATGCTAGGCTTGAATAATGTAGAGGTTACTAGGAGAGTGCAGTGAATAAGAGCCTTAATGTTTCTAAATCTAAGAAACCATAACACTATGACAGAATCATCAAAAAATCCCATGAAGAAAATCATATAGGACATACTCTATCATCCTTACATACCTATCATCATAAGGACATCAAA
The DNA here is from genome assembly GCA_963277665.1 of Viscum album. Taxonomy (NCBI): domain Eukaryota; kingdom Viridiplantae; phylum Streptophyta; class Magnoliopsida; order Santalales; family Viscaceae; genus Viscum; species Viscum album. The sequence goes on along the minus strand of CAUJRU010001288.1, from coordinate 113,493 downwards.
CTAACTCTCCTCTAGTATCTACATCACTTCAATGACCACCTCTGATGAACTGTGCATACAACCCCTAATTCCAAAAAGCACACTCACAAATGTGATCTAGTACCATTGAAAAACCTCCAGTCGTTGTTATGTCACATAATTCATCTCCAAGATCTACACCACATACAGTAAGAAAACATACCCACACATTTGAGAAAAATATCTACATGAATTAAAACAAGAAAAATAATAATCTATAAAAAAATGCAAGCCACATGGAAATAATTTACAGAACTCAAAACAGAAAATACAAGAAGATTGAAACTCTTCCCTATTCAAAGATAACAACATTATTACAGTGTAATATAGAGCTTTTAATACATAGATGCAAGGAACATGAAAAATTCTTGACAACCAATTAAAGGATTCATGTAATCCATCACATACTTTGATTTCCCCACCCTTTCAGGCTCCAATATTGTCTTCTTCCCACCCTCCCCATAAAACACCTGGATTTTTTTTACAGATCTTTGAATTGGAAGATCATCTCCACCTTTATCACCCTAATCCAAGTCATAATGACTTCAAAAAATTTTGTACTATAGTATCCTTGAGAACAACTATTGGAATCTATCCTTCCTCGTCTCCCAATCATAGGGCACTCATTTGACGTGTTGTGTCTACATCGACTAAAAAAGTAGTTAGATCAATGCCCAATAAAAATTCATACTTAAATGTAATATTTTGATTCTTCATTATCACCTATGTCATGATATTCAGCTGCATTGATTGGTATTTGGGTACCCATGCCCTCATGATTATGAAACTCCCATTCCAAGTGTCTATGGTGGGCATGAATCTTTACAAACATAAAAAATAATGATGAGTGAGTGAGAGTGAAAAAGATAATGGTGGAGGGAAAGTAAAAGGGATAGTCTGTTAAAATTACAACACCAAGAAGTAGCTTAGAATGATTCTTCTTTAGGGGATTTGCACAGCCACCCTATGATGATATGTTTTATTGGATTAATTAGAAACAAATATGTTATTAAAGAGAACATTTAAGCATTGTTTTGTGTACTTTATATTGTTGAACATACAGATTTTATTCTGAAAGGGAACAGTACCTCAGCCCATATGTGGTATTTTTAATCCATGATGTTGGATGTTATAATTCTGATGAAACATTCATCCAAACAAGCCATTAATCATTACATATTCCGAGCTGTGGTTAACACAATTTGAAGAAATTGAGTAGGAAAAAAGGGGTATAAAAAACACAATAACTCCCTAAAAAGTGTAGATTTATCCTCCTGGATGAGTTGACATCAACTTTAACACAAAGGAATCTATAAATCCATAAATTTAAAAGTCAACCGTTGAAAAATGAATCTATGGACAATATTGCATGTTATAATTGCAGATCATGAGTATATCCAACAAGCATGGATTCATAATGAAAGAAATTATCTTTATGATAAAGATAAAATTAAATCAGCTTGTAACATTGCTCTAAAAGTATGAAGGAAGGTATTTCAGCATAAAAGATTTTAACAAATGAATATTCAATATGATTTTTAACAAAAAACCCATGAAAAATAAGTAATGACCCGTAAATTTCAAGGAATTTTTTTTCTAAATACTTTGGATTTTTACGATTCTGTGGATTATGAAGGTGTTTGATTCTGATTCCCAGTGTTCCCAGAATCAATTTTCAATGTTTAGATCAGGTACGTTTAGCGAAAGAACAAGCAGATTTTTCTAACTTTTGAACCGGTGCTCAGAATTAAAATCTGAGGGCACTGATAAACTCGCAGTGCTGATATTTTCTTAAGGGGACACATACCGTAGTTGCGTTCTCAAAATAAGAGAAGATAATTTTTGGGGGTTTGTTTAAGAAATAAATAAAAAATTTCGGAACAATTTCTATTTTCTTAAGGTGGTTTTTTCCTCCCATGTGTAGTTAAGAGTGGATCACACATCCACTTAACTACCCAAGTGGGGATGTTAGAGAGGTGGGGTCCCACACGAGCCCCACAATTTAATTCGCTCTAAATCTCATTAATAAAACCCATTAATTTGAAAAACCTCCATTAAATGTCACCTCAATCCATTAAATTATGTCAACCCATAATTTAATAAGGAACCTTCCTCTTTCCCCATTTTAAATTGAATAGCCAACAGGTTTAATATTGGGGAAACTGCTCTCTCACTTCTTTACTTAACTGTCACCACATTTTATTTAATGTGGTGAGTTAATTTGGGAGATTTTTTTTTGAATAATAGAATAATAGGCAAAACCTATTATTTTATTAAGGGGGAGAGCTTCGTTGTGCAAGGAAGAACACCGGTCTCTGAAGAAGAACGACGAAGAAAACCATCCCCCTACGAAGAACAACGAAGAACGCAGGTTCCTCGGAGATCTATGATGTGCCACCCTTACCCTACTCCGCGAAAAGAGCGGAGATGCCACTTCCTCCTCGATGCACCCCAGTGACACCTACGATCCTCTTCCCCGTGACGTCGTCTACCACGACGCCGACGATCGCCTTCCTTGTTGAGGTAAGGATTTTTGTATAAATTTCTTCATGTGTTTTTTATACCCTCGGCATGGCGTGATTTATTGTTGTTGATGTTTATAAACACTAACATGGTGGGCGTAGACTAACGAACAAGTACAAACCCACCGCTGTTTTTATCTTGATGCGCGGAATCATTGGAGATGATGGAACGTGACTGTTTTGGAAATTGGAGGTTGTTGTAGTGATGTACGGGTCCCGAGATGACCGCAGGCACTGACGAGAGCAAGAATGGACCACCGAAATGACTCTGGTGGCCCGTGGAAATTTCCGACGGTGCGGGTCACCGGCTGTCGGCACCGACCAACCACCCGGAGGCAGCAGTTCCCCTGAGCATTGTCGGCAGACGCCTCCACGGCAGATGCCACAGCGGTGGGGAGTCAGATCTCGTGGCCGCGCGAGACCTGGGGAGACTCGGCGTCGGTCACTGCGTCTGAGGAACAAGGGGGGAACCGCGTCCCCCCTGCTCGGCGCGCTGGCCGAGCTAGTGCCCCCTCCCCCCGGCTGTGCCAGGGAGGGTCGTACGGACCAGGCCGGGTCGTGCCCTTCCAGTTCGGGCCGCGCCCTACAGTTCCAGAACCGGACCTGGGTCGGGTCAACCCGGTTCGGGCCGACCCAGGGGGGGTCGGGCCAGGCCCAAACCCCCCACTTCGGACATCTTTCTATCTTTTTCCTGTAACTTGTGATATAGACCACTGATCAATGCACTCTTAGTTAATTATAAACCCTTGGTTCGAGACGGTCGTTTCGGTATATTACACTTGAGGTTTCGCCAAAGTTTGGGTACGGTGGGGTTGGTTCGAACTCGAAACCAACCAAGCCCTTGGGGCAGAAACACTTATATCTCAAGGACCGGACATTCGATTGACGTGCCATCAATTTCATTGGGATCCTTTTGTTGATATGTTATTTTTGGATTACTTTGATTGAGGTTTGGATGTATCTAGAGTATGGTCGTGTTGGTTTTAGTTTAAAAACAAACTGGGCCCCTGGAACGGAAAAGCCAATAACTCTCACACTGGGTGTCCGATTAACGCATCGTCTATGGCGTTGGATTTCATTTTGATGATGTAGAACTTTGGGAAACATCAAATATAGACTTCGTGAAATTTGATGTACTGAGTCTTTTTTTCTCGAGAAGCGGACCCTCCCGGAATCGAGCATGTTGTATGCAGGAACCCTAGAGCTGGCTGCAACGGCGACGATGACGAATGCACTTGGATCCTCCGTGGGTTCGGCAACAACGACGACAGTACTTGGATCCTATATGGGTTCAGCAGTGAAAATTACCGTACTGGGATCCTTTGTGGGTTCGATAGTGATTACTACTATTCTTGTATCCTATGTGGGTCCGGCAGTTCTTGACTCTGTACTTGTATCCTATGTGGGTCTGACAGAGTAGCTGGTCTGGTATCCTTTGTGGGTCTGACAGCTTAGCCAGTCTTGTATCCTATGTGGGTCTGACAGCATAGATGAATCGGTGGCTACATCTAATCATCTCTATCGCCTTAAAAATTGTATTCATGTGTGAGTTCAGTCTTGTTTCTCAATCATTATAGATGATGTGGTTGACTTGTTTTCCTATGTGGACTGGGTTGTGCTTTACTATGTGGATTGCGTTGTGCTTTCTTATGTGTATTGGGTTGTGCTTAGGCTCGGGAGCTGGAGCCGAACAATAACTGATGTCTTAGGTATATGTATGGGCCTATACCTAAGTAGAGTCGTTTGATACTTCGTGATTGTATCTTTCGTTTGTGATTTTCTTGCGTGGATTCTGAGAGACCTTCGGGGGTCTTGGGGTCCCCACTGAGTATCGCATACTCAACCCTACACGGGCTATGCCTGAACTATGTTGTGTTCGATGTAGATGACGGACATCATTGATCAGGATGGAGGCTTTTGGATCAGGATGGTACCTCGAGGTGGACCACTTGGAGGGACGTACACAGAGCGGACGGTCGGACCCGAGGAGCTGAGGAGACTATTTGTACGCACCCATCAGGTGGGATTTCTAGAGGATGGCTCGGTGTTGTTATTTTTATTACTTTTTTTGCACATTCCTTTCAGTTGTAATGTACTTTTAGTTGGGTTATTATATTGGCCCATTTACTTTTTCAGCACTTACCTTGAACTCAGTTTTACTTAGTGTTTATTTCGCTTGCGTACTCTGTTGTGTATGTTACTTCATAAACACAATTCCTTCACTTCATTTGGGATTTACTCCTTTGGTGCTAGTCACCAGTCCCTGGCCTATGGAAGGATGTCTTGGGGTTGTCACGACATGGGCCCCTAGGATGGATCGTGAAAAATACATCTCAAAACAACATTAGGTGCCTTTAGACTCAACAACCAACATGTTTTAGGAGCAACCAAGTAGTTTTGTAATAACTAATTGTACAGACATAGTGTAATGTGTATTTGAATGAAAATATTAGGCACTAACACACAACCATCATAAAAAGGGAATTCCAATAGGTAAAAAAATAAATGATAAGTTTGATTCAAAATGAAATCAAATGTAGAAAGTACTTCCCTACAATGAGAGGGTCTTATCCTCTAGAAAATGATGAACCATCCATCCTTCTCTTCTTAAATTACACTCAACCTGATTTTTCTAGAAGTTACAAGTCATCACCCTCCCATGTCACTTGGGTTACCCTCAATAAAATTTAATTATTAGTACATGTACACCTAGCCACAAAAATGACAAAAAAAGAACCTATGAATCAAGGAAAATATAGGAATACTGACAATGGGTTGTCACAGATCTTCTCACAGTGGATTCAGCCAGCTCAACCAATGTTGATCTGTCACCATTTGCAGATCAATCCCCTAACTAGCTGTTCCATTCTGATCTATCACTCAGGTCCATCATCATGAAGCTACAATTTTTGTTATTTATGAATGTCCAGATCATTACAAAAGCTGACTAGATTCCTCATGGCTGATGGGTTTGTCTCTCCCTTCCATCCTGGGTACTCTGTTTAGATGGTACTGGTGACTAGTTCTGATGAATTTTCAATACCTATCTGGTTTTTTGTTTTCCTATGTTGTAATATTCTTTCATTGATGGTGCTGGTAAAGGTGATGGTTTTGTTGTTTCGTGATCATTTTGTAGGGTCCAAACTATATGTCAAGGACCTAGGTAGTGCTCCAATGCTTATTGATTGAATAATGAAACTGGTTTCTTGTCGGTTAAAAAAATTACCCACTCTACTAAAAATCAGTCTCTTATTCTCATTCCCTATCAAAAATGATGATGATAACATTAAAACAGATTCTGAATTCTAGAGATAATGAAATGGGAGCATTGAAATTTTTTATAGATTCCAGATTTCACACACATGCTAGGTGTGCAGTCTAGGAAGAATCCAGGCCATGCGTGCAAATTAGAACACTAATAAACCCAGATGAAAAACATTTGGGGGAATAAATTGCACAGATAACACTTCATAATGTATTTATACCAAATAATAATATGCACATGTCTAAAAATATGCCATCTTCTTTACAATTGATGTTTGAATTAAAACTAGTGCACATTTTAGTATTCTAGTGGTTAATTATAATGGGGTAATTGATTAATTAGGGTAATGATAAGTGAATGTTCCTTTTTTTCAAGGATGGATTATCCATGTACTTGAAAGTTGAAAAATGTATGTCAATATTGATTAATCCATCAAATAAACTGTCCAGATACAGGTTCAGCATGTATCTTCATATGGGTAGGACATCCAACCACTTCTTTGTGACCTCATACCCCCTTATGAATATTTCAATGTAGAATCACAATTTCAGACTCTATAGGCCAGACATTCAATGCTTATGCCCTCCCTACAATGAAAAGTTTAGATTTCACATATTCTAGATTTCACAATTTTGGTTTTTGGAGGGGTGGTTATAAAAATTATATCATGTGCACTTTACAATATTTGGTGGCCTATTTTTACCATTTTGATGTATGTGTTCCTTCCGATTCCATTTCTATTCATGACTGGGTCTGATGCTTCATCCCTCTTCTCTGAATCTGAAAATGGTTGGGTGAATGCATCAAAATTATTCACCGGAGCTTCAGCTGTAGGTTTCCTCGCAATACCACCTGTCCTAAAGCACATCAATGTGATCTTTTGGTAGGTGATGATAGAGCAGGGCAGGGATGAAAGTTGGGGCATAAAGACGCGAGGTGGGGAACTAGGATTTGAGGACAAATGCAGGAGGGTCGAGATGACAGTGGTGGGGTGGAGGCACAAATTAGGGTTTATTAGTTTTATAAAAATTATTTTAAATGTTTATCAAATAAATACTATTAAAATTTATAAATACTATTTATATTTTTATAAATTTGAAAACTGAAATTAATTAATGAGCTGGTTATTGAAATAATCCATAGGAAATGGATATTGACTTCAGTCGTAAAAATAAATAAATATATATAAACATGGATTTAATTAATTGATTATTGATAAAATAAATTTCATTATTGAAAGCTATATTGTAACATATTTTATTAATGGAAAAATATTTCTTTTTAATATTTTTTATTAATAACATATTTAAGAGTTAGTAAAATAAATGTTGTATTAGTATGATTAATCAATATATTTAACTGTTGGTAAAAAAATTGTTTGTGTTAAGAGATTAATACCAATGTAGATATCTATTGGTAAAAACAAGAGTTTGTATTTAAAATCAACACCGATAAAATCTAATATCTGTTGGAATTACTCAGTTTTACCAAGAGATATATTATCTATCAATAAATTTTTGTTGGCATAAGTCATTTTTTTGTAGTGACATGTCGTTTCCAATGCATCACATAATTTAGAACCTACCCAAGAAAACTACACCACAAATAAAAAATAATTCTTAGCCATTGTATTTGCCTTGGAAAACATTAGGTCATACCTTTTTTGGTCCAAAGTCATTGTGATATTAGACCGTGCAACCCTTTGGTATCACTTTGAGATACCAGAAGCCAAACCACGTCTCAATCTCTGGATGCTCCTCCTTCATTAATTTATTCTAAAAATTGGAGATAAAAATGGATAAGAGAATGTTGTGGATAACCATTTCAGTTGGATTCCCCCATCCCCGAATATTGACTCATCCCCCTGTATTCTTATAAATGATATGTTTCCTGATGAGTAATTTTACTGAATGCAAGATGTTATTCCTTCGTATGCTGAAATTGTATATTATTTGGTAGCATCTTTCATTCCAACTAATTTCAATAAAAACCAAGCAATTCGTCTAAAAAATGAGTCTCGTTGGTACATTTGGGAGGACCCCTACCTATGGGGAACATGTATTGATCATGTCCGTAGGCATTGTATTCCCGATAGTGAGTTTCACTATGTCCTTATATATTTTCACACTCTAGATTTTGGGGGCTACTTTGGTCCCCAACAAACTGCTTGAAAGGTCCTTGATTTTGGAATATTTTGGTCATTATTTTCAGGGATGACCATGTTTTTTGAAAATCTTATCGTCATTGTCAAATAACTAGGAATGTCTCTAAAAGATATGAAATTCTAAAAAAACCATTTCTCTTTCATGACAATTTTTATGTTTGGGGCAGTGAATTTATGGGACCATTTTCCAATTCCTTTTTCAACATGTACATTCTTCTGGTAGTTGATTACGTGTCAAAATGTGTAAAGGCGTGAGCTACAAGGACTGATGATTATAAGGTATTTGTAGATTTTTTGAGAACCCAAATCTTCTATAGGTTTGGATTACCTTTGTTAATCATCAGTGACCAGGGTTCTCATTTCTGCCACTGAACAAAGTAGTCACTTTTTCATTGGTATGTGGTTGGGCATAGAGTTTCTACAATATATCACCCATAGAACAATGGTCAAGCCAAAGAGTCAAATAGAGAGTTAAAACATATTCTTTAAAAAAAAGATCAACCCAATAGAAAAGAGTGGAGTCTTTGACATAATGATTCATTATGGGCCTACCTACTACATTAAATAATCCCATTGGAATGTCATCATATCATCTTACGTTTGGAAAGAGTTGTTAACTTCCTGTTGAGATTGAGCATCGGGCCTACTGGGCCATCAAACAATGCAATTCAAATATTTCTGCTGCATGTTCTCAAAGGATGTTTCCAATTCTGGAGTTGAAGTAAATGAGAAGAGATGCATACAAAAACTCTAGGACTTATCAGGAGTGAACCAATGCTTCCCACGGCCGTCTTATACTTAATCTTCAGTTCCACATGAGGAAAAAGGCCCTCCTATATAATTCAAAGCTGAATTTGCATCTAGGTAAGCTATTTTCCCACTGGAATGGCCCATAAACTGTTATTAATGTGTCTCCATTTGGTGTTGTTTAGGTTCAAAATGAGGAAACCAGAAACCCTTCACTATCAATGTGCAGCTACTAAAGCACTTCCACGAATCAATATTAGTGTTCTAATGGAGGAACCCAATATTCAAGAAGCAACATACCAGTGAAACACACTAGTTTTTTTCCTTCCTTCTCACCTTCTCAATTATTATAGTTAGGACACTACACATTCTAGTTGTGGGGTATGGGTACATTCCTATGTTAGATAGGAGTTTTTATCATTTTTTTCTTTCTTATCTTTTTTCACCTTCGTTGTGATATTTTCACTTTTCCCCGACATTTAGAGTTCATTAGGATTTCCATTTCTTTTATTCTTTCATCTATTTTTGTCCTTCTTTATGTTTTTTTCATTTTCCCCGCATCAAAAATTTCAATGATCCATGATTTAGTGACCATAAGGTCGGGAACTAAATATACAATAATGAATGGAGAAAAATAATATTTTTTATGAAGTTAACATGAGGGAGTGATCTTTATTGAATTGATTTTCTGTCAATGATATAAATGGTTGCATCACTTTGAAACATTTGAGATGATTGAGGCCCCTTTTGTGTGTAGTTTTTGGGAAAACAATGTCACTAATATCTCGACACATTTATTCACCAAACCACAAAGTGTGAATATTTCATACATAATATAAGTAAAATATATGTTAGGATAATATTTTTCAGCTTGAAATGATATTTCTGTACGTTCATTCCTTATCGGATAGGTTTCATTATTGTACCATATTGACCTATGCATGTGTACCTAACATCTGACTATTGTACACCCTAAAAAAATTGGGTCTTGTCTTGTGTAGGTAAAAAACCACTCCTACTCAACCTTTGATCTTGTTATAACTATTTCAATTAGTGTAGTGAGGAGATCAAACAAGGGTTGAGAGATGAGTGGGAGATTTGTTCCAAATGAAACGTCTAGAAAAAATATAAAAAATAAAAAAATGAGGTGAGTGATGAAATGTTCAACATATGGGGATTTCTAGGTTTTGAGATTATGTTTGGAATTCTAGGAATGGTTAAGTGAATGGGTCTTGAAATATTATTGCAATGGATGTAGGGAAGGTTTGGTGAAAATTCATTTAAAGGTGAATAATTATAAAATATCATATATTTATTGGATAGAAAGTAGAAATAATAGCATGGAATGGTTTTCACTCACACACATGGAGAGTTAGTTTAATGGTTGACTATTGAATTACTTTCTCAATTTGGTGTCCTCAATCACTTTTAATTTCATTGTGATATGATTTATATGACATCTTTTTTCATTTTCAGTAGGAAGAACTCATTGGTGTGGTTCTTGCATTGATCATATTATTTTAATGAATTGAAATTTCCTCAAATGTTACATCTTCATGATTATGGGAATATATACATGCATCATTTTTTTTTGATATGTGTCTTTGGCAAGGAGTGCAAATGTTTAGGTGTGGGGGTGTGATCGTACCATGATTCACTGTGTCATTTCCACCCTTACACCACTGTATTAAACTGAATTTGTATTGTAAATTAAAAATAAAACAACAAAATGTACTCAAAGATTGATTAAATTATTTTTTTATCATTTTTGAAAAGGGAAATGTTACTTCTTTTTATAATTTCATTGGAGGTGAAGGTGATTTGGAGGAAACATGATGATGTCTAGGAAAAATGTGCCAAACTACGCAAGACCCAAGCACCCCAGTTGATCCATCCGCACACTACTACTAGGACATGCATCCAAATGGGATGAAATTTTTTTGTATGGTCCAATATTTTTTGGTATGCATTTTATATGAAGGGCTCCAAGACTCATTCAGTTATATAGTGGCCCAACCAACCTGATATGTCTATCACATCAAATCTGCACAATGTCAAATGAGGTGTTCTGTATTTTATCAATATCTCGATATGTCATTGTCCAAATGGTGAAAAACATTTTGTGGAGATAGTCAAGTGATTGGGAAATATGTTTCTAGTTTTTTACAAAGTGAGATTCGACTATCAAGTCATGTAAAACTATCGTCTAAGTGGTTTTACACAATTTATGTGCCCAAACCCACCTTTTATTTTGCCTATAAAATGGAATCTTGGGATCCTCATTTGGAAGTTCGGAAAAGGTGTGAAGTGAAACCAATTTGGAGTTCCATAAGAGTCCCCTCCTCATCGTAGATGATCTGGTGGCCCCTATCCTCATATGGGGTTCAAGAATGAAGAAGGAGTTCCACCCGAGCTTCATCCTCCACCTGATGTTGAGCTGAACAGTGGGTGTTCATTGTGGGGGACCTAAACACATGTCAAGGGAGTTCCAATGCATATATTAGCTACTGATTTTGATTAATTTCGGTGTTAAAACATTTATTTCTATGTATCTTACAAACTTTTATTTTTTAATTCACGTTTTGATGTGTGTGGATCAGATACCCTTAATTTCTAACCGATCGGTGTGAGGTTTTGAGTGCGTGACATGTATTGTTCTGATTGGGAAACAAAAGAATCATTTTCTTACCCACATTCTTGAGATCTCAATCTTCTTTGGTATCTCTTATTCCATGAATAATTTCTAGACCTTGATAATATGATTGTTATGTCAAGGTTTGTTTCTTTAAGAAATGAAATAAAGGATTAGGAATTAATCGGGATTCCAATTAATTTCCACCAAAAAATTACTCAAAACCAATATTAATCTCCTAGAAAGATGAACTTGAAAGTGTGTAGTGAGCTCACGGTGAACCCTTTTATCCCATATTTTTTGAAGTCCATTTGTTTTCTAAACATTTAAACATTCAATTAAGTAATTTCATCCTAAAACTAGTTTCAAAACCACCCTATTTTAGTACTTCTTATTAAAAACGCACACTCTAAACCCACCAATGCTCCTTGAGAGATGACCTAGGGTCTACCCAATACTATAAATCAACCTTAAAAACATAATAAATTTGATGTGTCTTCACAACGCGGTCGTTTTCCTTTCACCTATATTGGAATACCTTATCCCATCACTATAGACACACCACCCCTTTCACATAAAATAGTCAATCTGGTAATAGACCGATGATAGCCAATCCATTTCTAGAATTATTCTATATGTCCTAAACACTACCTCCATGATGTTAAAAATGAAACTTTGACATTCAAGGGTCATATCACATTGTCAGAACATGTTTTTGACCATCATGTCTCATTCCCTATATTTCTCAATGTGTAAGGGTAGAGTCCACTGTTCTATAGGAATCTAAAGGTCTCATACAAGGTAAGTGGTGAGAAAATAATGATTGGAACCTAGGTATATATGTACGATTGCTAATTTATAGGGAAAATAGATCACACCTTAGATAATTCTTGGAATCCCTAGAGCGTACGCCTCGATCTCATGTAGTTTCCCCCACCCTTATCTTCCAGCTCAATAAGTCTGGTGTAGACCTATTGGGTGTGGTGGGAGTATTTTAAAATGTATGGCACCTCATGTTTCTCCCCCAGCACCTCTTCTACATCTACCTCATGTTGGATCTTTCTACTACACTCATTGCCTCAGCCTCAGCGGTCTATCCAACACACCCTATCAGCAGCTCGACGGGTTGGTAAATCTCAAGCACGATGTCCCCTTCTATCGTAAGTGTACCGCCACCTCTCTCTAGGCTGACTATATCCATCCTGAGATCCCTAAACTATAGATCTCATCTCACGAGTCCTCTTGTAATATCTCCCATGTCCAAATCCATGTGTTTGATACTAGATCCCCACTTATTAGGTCTCTTCACCTGTATGGATACTAGTGACTATCAGTGGTTGCATCTATTCATCCAATAATATCTCTACCGCTAAATCTCCCTCGAGCACTCTGTCACAAATCAGAATTCATATAGGTATAATGTTGTCATGAATGTACCAATGTAGACCTTTCTTAAAGGTACAATCCATTATTTATTGTTCCCTGACCATATCCATCGAGTACCTGTTGAGGATGGTGAACCTCAATAAATAGTTATCCACCATCATGCTACCCTAATTGAGCTAAAGAAGCCCCTATATATACACTTATCTCAGAGTAAACAGAGAGAACTCCTCTCAAAATAGACTCTCTAACTCCATTCATGAAAATATCAACTCATCGTGAGTCTGTGTGGTCATACTCCACCTTCTCCCTGCTGAACCCTGAAGACAGATGGCTGTCAATATCACCATCTATTCCAATTGTGTCCTCAAAAGATTAAAAACTCTAGTCACTACCTCAATATAATCCTCAACTACCTTGTCGTAAGGTTCTTCTTGAATTTTGAGGGGAATCTATCTCTAAAACTTATGGACCACACTTAGTCTATTATCCTTGCCTGCTAGTATTATTGGTACCACAAGTTGCTCCAATGGTGGTGGTATATCCGGTGCGCCATATAGAGGAATGATATAAGAAACCACTCCTTTTACTGATGTATCTACACTGTGGGGGTCGTCCTCATAATTGATCTGCTGAATACTAGCTGGTATGTGTCTCGAAGGCATCCGTTAATAATATAAGATATACCATGATCAATGATTATATCTGGACAGATGACTAAAGAAGGACATGGAAATACAAATCATTATTATATGATACATGTACCATTATATTCCTTGCAACCAAGGATATCATGTATATTGTCAAAAAGTAGGTTATCAGAGTCCTAGTGTATGGATACATTGACCACCCATACAAACACTATATTCCAAAGCCTAAAACCCAAACTCAAAACACTTTACATTGTTTCCCTAAACTAATATCTTAGAATTTTAGTCCTAATGATTATCCAACCACCTTTGATACAACTATATCATGTCCCATCATAGTGGGTCCCATGCTGCTACTTCCCAAGCCCACTTCCAATAGGACATGGGTTGGCGACTATCACTAAGTAGACATATCACTAACATGGGAGGCATTGACTATGTACCTATACACACGCACACATATCCATGCCACAAATGATAAAAAGTAAAAAAAAATTAAAGAAAAAAATTCAAGCCTACAACAAAACCCAACCAACAGAGTATGAAACGAATGTAATGTGGAGTGAAGTAAACTATGCCACAATACAAGCCCACTAAAAGAAATATTTAGAAAACTGTAACGAAAAACCTATAAAAAAGAGGTATTGGGATAGCTACTCAAAGCCATCGGAACACCTCAACCTATATGAACACATATAGCTCTGTCTATTTTTGGTTCTCCCTAGACTCTGTCAAAAGGTTTCTTGTATCCAAAAGACATGACACATGTGGGAAAATCATTTGAATGGGTGAGTATAACTGTACTTAGTAGAACAACCTAGAACCAAAAATAAATACAGAAAGTGAATGTATAGTCAACACTACACCATATATGTGTACAGTACATATAACAATAACATATCTAGATATACATAAACCTCAACCTGTAATCTAGAGGTAAGTAACAACTATCGTATACCAATGTTATAGAATAAATATGAATATTCCACAATGTAAGACATCTAGGAGAACACAATATTGAGCCTGATAGCACTGATGACATCCACCCAAGATGAAATGTTCATCACGAACCATCATGTGAGAGATACACTGATCGATATGAAGAGATATATGATAAACTCTCTCCGAGAGTACTCATTCCACGAGTGAGAAATATCGCCATACATAGATGAAGATCACTGTTAGTTCCATGGTGTGATACCATGACTCATTTGGATTCACCTACTAAGTAGACGATCAGTGTGTCACGACCCGTCCCCCAGGGCCCATGACGTTACTACCCCAAGCTCGTTTTCTATAGGCCAGGGGCTGGAGACTAGCACCAAAGGCGTAACTCACAAAAACTAGGAAGTCATTGCCTTTATAAACTGTAAACACACACAACAGAGAACAAGATGGGTAGAAACACTAAGTAAAATTGGATAAAAAAAGTGTGTAGAAAGTAAAAGAGGCGGGAATTACAATCCCAACTGTAAAGTACAAGAAACTGAAAGTATGACTGAAGAAATGAAAAACTGTCGTTGGGCCATCCTCCGAGGTTCCTACCTGAAGGGTAAGTACAGATCGCCTCCTCAGCACTCCAGGATCGTCCATCTCATCCATGTACCATCATGCCATATGGTCCACCTCTGGGTACCATCCGGTCATGGTACTCTCAGCCTCAGTCGGCGTTGTCTGTCGTCTGCATCCAACACAACAAGATGTGGGAATATCCTGTGCAGGGTTGAGTATAATGATATTTAGTAGGGACCCTGAGACACTCAAGGTCTCACAAAATCCAATAAGGATAAACCAAAAAGTATGAAATCAACAGATAACCCAACTTAGGTAAATGCCCACACATATACCTAAGTTATCAAGTAATTCATCTCAATAATGAGGAAAACACAAAATTTATTGACTCACCTCAACCATGATTTTTATTCACATTATCCAAACCACAACTACTATTGAACTCCTCATTTGTCGAGTAAAGTTCTCCTTTCGCGAGACCAAGATTCTTACACTAACCTTGGATTTCTGAGGTACTCTTTCTGTCATGTACAGTGGGTCTGCTGTGTCACCAATGTGCTCCCCACCGTGGGTCCACCGCCACAACTAGGCACTCCCCCTAATATCCTGCAGAGGTACACCTCATGTCGAGTACCGCGGGTCTACCACCATAACCAGGCACTCCCCCACCATGGGTCATATGCCACTACCAGATGCTCCCCACTGGGCTTGTCGAGTCACCCCGTGTCAATCGGTCAGTAGTGGTCAGATCTCAGCAAGCTACTTGGTCTCTGCACTCTGTCCGCTCATCTCGGGAAGGACCCGCTCCATGAGCTACGGGTCGATACTCCAACTGTCACGAATTCCCATGAATAAGTATCTCAAATGTTCGCCATGTCATAGAGGTCTCAACGCAATAGAGGGCATTTCCATCAGACACCCGGTCCGTGACTTATTAACCTTTTAGTCATGGGGGCCCGGTTGGATTCGTTCACAATCCAACCTTCCATATCTCAACTATACCCCAAAATCTAGTGGAGTATACTAAAAGGTATCTTCATGCTCCAAGATTATCAGATCCACTAATGGTTCATCAAACGGACGCCTGATGCCAAAGATATGGCCAAAAGAAAGCAAAGGGTCGTAGTGGGCCAGGGTCTGGTCTGACCTGGTTGGACTGACACAGCCTAACCTGTCGGGCCTGGCCCAGCCCGTTAGGAAGGCCGGCCTAATAGGTTCATCTTGTCCCACTAGGCCAAACCCAACATGGCGCGAGAGGTCGTGGAGGGCCGCGAGAGCGCGAACATGTCATGAGGGCATGGACCCGCCATGGGTCAGTACGAGGGTAGTTCGGCCCAGAGGGCGCCATGTGGGCATCTCGGCACGGAGGGCACTGTGAGGGCGCAACTCAGCCTGGAGGGAACCGCGAAGGGAACGGAAGGCCGACTCGGCCATGGAGCCGTGAGTGGCATGGAAGGCCGGCTCGGCCCGGGCGCCGCGAGGGCGCAATTCAGCTGAGGGCTCAAGAGACCAGGATGGGGTGGGAAGCCGAGATCCGCGGGCATCTGGGAGGACACGGTTGGTAGGGAGGCGCATGCAGTCAGGAGGGTGCCGATAGTAGGTAGGCGTGGGCGGTCGAGAGGGTGCAGGCGGCCATGAGGCGAGGGCGTCCGGGAGGGCACGGGTGGCTGGGAGGCACGGGCGGCTGGGAGGCCACGGGAGGCCGGGAGGGCTCCATGGTTCAGCCCAGGGCGGCGGAGCTGGTTCGGCCGGCGAACGAGGTGGCCAGGGCGGGTTCGGTCAGGCAGAGGGTGAAGCCAGGGTGGTACGGTAGGGGTGCAGCGTGGCCGAGGCCGGTTAGGCTAGGGTGCGGTGTGGCCCAGACCAGTTCAGCTGGTGGATGGCGTGGCTAGAGGGTGGCGCGAGTCTCAGAGGCTGCAGGTAGTGTGGTTGTTTCCTTCATCACATTCGTCATCTCATTGCATCATTTCCATTCCGAAGATCATCACAAAAAAGAACGATGGAGGGGTCGAGCCATGTTGGTTTGGCCTAAACCCTCCTCATTTAGGGTGGTAGCAAGCAAATCAATTATTTCTTGAATTTCAAATAATTAACCAGAAAATACGATATAATAAAAATCAATCCAACACCCCACATCTTCCCACAAAAACTATTCCCAACCGACAAGGAAAAACATCCACAAAGATTATTTGCATTAGAAGGTAAGAATTAAAGGAATAATATCATATTCAAATAAATTCATTACTTGTTTTTTGTTCATCGATGTTGGCGCGAGAAGGTGGAATTTGATTCGTTGTAGACTAGCATGTCCTACGTCGAAGGAGGTTCCGAGGAAGACTATCGAAGTCGTTCTTCATTGGTGGAAGCTCTTTGTTGGAGAGCTTTCTCCCGATTCCCTCCTCTCCCATGTTCCACCAAGATGAATATCCCATGACAAAATAATAGATTAAGTTTATCTATTATTTAATTGTTGGCACAAAATTCAAAAAGGTTTAAAAACAATTAATTGATGTGCTCAATTAATTAATGGGGAGGATTAGGAACATTAATGGCAAGTGAATTGGAAGAAATAATTGATTAGAGGAGGTCAAGAGGCTGCCCCTCATTAAAGAGGGGAGTTGAGAGGTCATCCACAATTAATAATGGGGGTTTAGTCCCGGTTGGTCCCCACCACGTAACCTCTCGCTGGTTGTTATGTTCGGGTGGGAACGACCACCATAACCTCTCATTGGAGTTTATGGTCAAGTGGTCCACACTCTTCATCTCCCACAAGGAGGTTTATTTCCGGTGGACCCCACATCCATCTTCCACATGGTGGCTCAAAAATAAAATAATGTGTATTTCATTTTATTTTATTATTTTCCACCAAAAAAACCCAAAAACTATCTTTTATTATCGACCCACTACCGTCGAGGTGAAAGCCTCCTTAAGAGAATATCAGCGCTACGAGATCAACGGTGCCCTCGGATTTCAATTCTGAGCATCGGTTCAAAATTTATAAAAACTCGCTCGTACGTTTACTGAACGTACTCGAAAAAAAATTTAAAAATTGATTCTGGGCACTCCAGGCCTTGGAATCATGCACCATCAAGTTTCATTGACTCATAAAATTACTATTTAATTATAAAAATTACATGGAAATTCTGGGTCTTTACATTCTCCTCACTGAAAGGCTTTATTTCCCCGTAAGCTACAACTCATAACAACGGGAACCAGTGGGGGTATTGAGCACACATATGAGAGTCCTGCTCCCATGAACTCTCTTGGAAGTTCCCATGCTACCAGAGAACGTGCACCAGAGGTCTCGACCATCCACGAAGGACCCACTCCTGTCGATCCTCAATATCTACTAGAACATCCATAAAATTCTCCCCATCGTCAACGTCCAACTCAGCATGGTTGATGATGTGGGAAGGGTCGTGCACGTATCTATTCAGCTGGGATACGCAGAAGATGTCATGCATCTGATGCAACTAAGGTGGAAGAGCTAAGTGGTAATCCACCTCACCAACTCTGCTAAGGACCTGAAAAGGTCTGATGAATCTCAGAGATAACTTACCGCCTCGGCTAAATCTTCGTAGACCTCATTGAGATGAGACCCTTAGAAAGACGTGGCCGCCATCCTTGAACTCTAGAAATCTCCGTCTCCTGTCATCATACGACCTCTTCCTACTCTGTGGAGTCTTCATTCTCTCCTGGATGATCTGAACCTTCTCTGTGGTAGCTCGTACCTTCTCTGGTCCCACAAGTGCTGAATCCCCGTGGTCAGTACAACACAAAGGTGATCTTCATGGTCGCTCGTACAATGCCTCAACATGTGTCATCCCTATAGTGGAGTGATATTTTTTGTTGTATGCAAACACAACCAAAGGTAAGTGGTCCTCCCAGCTATGATCGAAGTCGAGGACACAAGCATGAAGCATGTCCTCAAGGGTCTGAATGGTCCGCTCAATCTGACCATCCAACTGAGGAAGGAAGGCGGTGCTCAAATGAAGTTGTGTCCCAAAAGCTTCCTACAACCCCTTCCATAGTAAGGAATTAAAGCATGTGTCATGATCAGAGATAATCATCGAAGTTAATCCATATATCCACACAATCTCTTGCATATAGAGGCATCCCAAGCACTCTACTGAACCCTTCTCTTTGATTGGTAGGAAATGGGACGACATGGTGAGTCGGTCGATAATCACCCATATCGAGTCATAACCTCTAGATATACATGTATGTTCTCTCATGGAATCCATGGATATTCCATCCCACATCTACTCTCGGATCTCTAAAGGTTGAACCAAGCCTACTTGTACCTAATGCTTTGCCTTCACTTGCTGACAAGTGAGGCACTGAGAAACAAACTCGGCAACTTTTTTCTTCATTCCCGGCCACCAGTGCTCTTGTCAGAGATCCTGGTACATCTTCTCCACTCCTGGATGTACTGCTAGAGGGGATGTGTGGAACTCGCCCAACACTTCCTCCTATAGTGACACTGTTACTATAGTACATCCTCTAATGAGGATGACATGCTCCCCACCTTCAAAAAATCCATTAGGTGCCTATCCTATGGATAACTGAGCATGTCATGTCTTGCAGTCAGTGTCCCCATGTTGTGCCTCCCTTACTCGTTGAAGAAGTGGGGGAGTGACTATATGAGTCTGAAGAAAGGATTTTTCCATATCTTTCCACAAAGGATATCTGTGAAGCAGCCAGCTGATCTGTCACCTCGCCTAGCATCTATATACCAGTTCTCCTACTGAGTGCATCTGCAACAACGTTCTCTTCCCAGAAGTATAGACTATCTCAACGTCATAGTCTTGGAGGAACTCAAGCCAACATCATTTTCTCAGGTTCAGGTACATCTGAGAGAAGATCTACCTGAGACTCTTGTGATCAGAGTACATGATAAAATTTCCTCCAATCAGATAGTGTTTCCACATCTTTGAGATGAAGACCACCGCTGATAACTCCATCTTATTGGTAGCATAGTTCTTCTCATGTTGTATCAGCCGTCGTGAACCATAAGTGATCACTGCTCACTCCTTCATCAGGACACATCTGAGTCCAATCCCTGATGCGTCGCAGTAGACTATATACCCTACGCCTTCTACTAGAAGCCTCAAGATGGGGGCACTAGTCAGCCTATGCCTCAGCTCCTGAAAGCTCTGCTGGCATCTCTTCGACCAAACAAAGGGTTTAACCTTCTTCTTCAATGCTGATAGTGGTGCTACAACATTGGAGAAGAATGGCACAAACCTTCGGTAGTATCCATCCAATCCCAGAAAACTCCGTACCTTCGTCACACTCCTTGGTGGCTCCCAAGAAAGCACCACCTCAATATTCACTGGATCTACTGCAACTCCAGCCTTCGATATGGCTTGTATCAATATGTGAAACTCTCAGATCTAGAACTGGAACTTCGAGAGCTTAACATATAAATGGTGCTCTCTGAGTGTGTCCAGTACTGCCCAAAAATGATAGCCATTCTCCTCCTCAGTAGTCGAGTAGATCAGAATGTCGTCGAAGAAGACTATGAAAAAGTGATCATGGTATGGCTAAAAGATCTTGTTCATGAGTCATATAAACACTGCATGAGCATTGGTTATGCCGAATGGCATAACCAAGAAATCGTAGTGGCCGTACCAGCATCTGAAGGTCATCTTCTGCACATCCTCATCTCAAACTCTGAGCTGGTGTTAGGCTAATCTGAGTTCTATCTTTGAGAACTAGTGTGTTCCCCTCAACTGATCAAAGATTTCGTCAATCCTCCGGAGTGGTTACTTGTTCTTCACGGTCACCTGGTTCAGGCGCCAGTAATAAACACAAAGCCTCAAGATCTCATCCACCTTCTTGGAAAAAAGAATCTGGGATACCCAAGGAGAAACACTGGACCAGATAAATCCCTTCTCATGCAAGTCCTGTAGCTCTACCCACATCTCGCAATGCTCTCCAGGAGCCATCCGATACGCTGGTGTAGATATCAGTGCTGTTACGGGGTATAAGTCAATGTAAAAGTCCACCTCTCTATGAGGATGATGACTTGGGACATCATCAGGGAGAGCATCCGTATACTAGTCCACCACTACATGATAGCTCAGACTCTCTACATCAAATGCTCTGAGGGTAAGGAAAGCCAACTGATAAGTGATCGGCATCACCCTCCTCTAAGAAAGTACATCCTATGCTGTAATGGCTCCCTTCTCACTGGTGAAGGTAAACCTGGTCCCATCAATGATGACACATTGAACATTGTTCCTAATAAAGTCTATCTGATCATGGAATGTAGATAACGAGTCCATACCCAAGGTGACGTCGTAAGGCCTCGACGCCGCTACTAAGAGATCCCAGTTGAAGCTCTAGCCTCCTAGAGTATGCTCACACTGTCAGAACCAGTGTCTTATCGTTGAATCTACTCCCGCATGAGTCTCTATCCATAAGGATTAAGCCAATGGCTCCTTCTGAATCTCTGAGCTCCAAATGAGGGCAGTGGCAATGAAAATGTGACTGACACCTGTGTTTATATGAACTTCAACTAAGTTGGAATAGACACATATTGTACCTTGTATCATCTCCAGAGCGTCGTGATCCTTGACCTCAGCTGTATGGACCTGAGCTCTCCCCTGTCCAACTGCTCCCTGCGGTCATGGTGGACCTCCTGGTTGTGGTGGTGGTAACACATCAAAACGTCATCCACCGCCAGCTGCACGAACAACTCTTCTTCCACGTCCGCCTACTCCTTGAGAACCTCCTCGATCGAAACTTTTTCTCTGCCTCGGTGGTCCTTCGACCGTATGCTGATCATCTGGATGACGAGTCGGACAATCATGAGCCATGTGAACCTACCCGTCGTATGTGAAACATTTCCTGCTCCTGGTAGGTATGTCTCTACTTTGAGTTCCCTGCACAACTGATCCAGATTCATGCGTTCATCCACCTGTAGGTCTGTTGCTCTTAGACCTGTGCGACATCTTTCTGGTGGTAGCTACAGAAGACTATGATACATGTCAACTGGTGGTGGCTTTCACTGCTATAGACTACTCATCAAGGAAAGTATCAACTGGGAGGGCTCTCTCTAACACCCATGTCTGCGTCGGGATGCTGAGTGAGATTACTGAAGCCCTGATCTCCTACCTGAGTCCCTGCTCAATGGTCCATACCCTAAAGAATGGGTCATGTACCATATCGGTGGAGTAGCATGAGAGGTCTGTGAAACTCACTGAGTACTGAACTATAGTCATGCTATCATACTGCAGATGAATTAACTCTTGTATGTGCACTGTGCGAAGAGTCGCTAGTACAAACTCTGCCCTAAAGAGGCTCTCGAAGTTTACCATGAGAAGCTTCATCTCATCATGAACTTGGAGCATTACGATCCACCATCTTCCCACTGTTTCCTGTAGATGTCTTGCAGTAAGAATCACCATGAGGTCAGCTGGTGTCCCTACCAGTAAAAAAATACTCACCACAGCCTCCAACCAATCCTCAGCTGACTGTGGGTCCATCTATCCCCTGAAACTGGGTGGCTTCTTGTGTTAGAGCTCATGAAATGCACTCAAGATGTGTGCATCGTCTGTTTCTAGGGCTGGTGTCATCGGTGGACCAACGAGAAGTGTTACCACTAGTGCCTATGCTGGAAGAGGTCCCTTCACTGAGGCCTCATCACTCGGTGGGCTATCTATGCGTACAACTCTTGGGACTCTAGATGGTCATCCACAGGGAGGCATCTTGAATGAAACAGATGTGACAAAGTCAAAATATTATACCTGTTGAGCTGACCTGGTTGAGATGACTTAAAGGAAACTTTTGAAAACACACACGAAATCTGTTTTTTCGTGTAATGAGTCAGAAATCAGAATTAAGGGTCTTGGTGTATGGATATGTCAGCTGCTGTACCAACACTGGACTCCCTGCACTGAAAACCACACTTAGTACACTTAACACTATTAATTCTCAGAAAAGATCAGAGTCCTAAGTTCTATGGTAGAACTAACTCCTTTGATACCAATTTTTCATGCCCCATCCCCTGGGGCCCATGCCGTGATTACCCGAAGCCCTCCTTCCATAGGCCAGGGGCTGGCGACTAGCACTAAAGGCGTAACTCACAAAAACTGGGAAGGCATTGCCTTTATAACCTATAAACACACAAAACAGAGCACAAGCTAGAAACAAACACTAAGTAAAATTGTATAACAAAAGTGTGTTGAAAGTAAAAGGGGCCGGTATTACAAGCCCAACTATAAAGTAAAAAAACAGAAAGTACAACTGAATAAAGGAAAAACTGCCATTGGGTCATCCACCGAGGTTCCTACATAAAGAGTAGGTACAGATTGCCTCCTCCGAACTCAAGTTCTATCCATCTCCACCGTGTACCATCATGTCGTATGGTCGGCCTCCAAGTACCATCTAGTCTTGGTACTCTTAGCCTCATTCAGCATTGTCTGTCGTCTGGAATCAACACAATGAGGTGCGAGCATAGCTCGTGCATGGGTGAGTATAATGATACTCATAAGGGACCCAAAGACCCTTATGGTCTCAAAAACTCCAACATGGTTAAACCAAAAAGTATGAAATAAACAGATTACCACACTTAGGAATATGCCCATATATATACCTATGTTATCAAGTAATCCATCTCAATCATGTGGAAAACACAAAAGTTACTGACTCAGATCAACCAGGGTTTTTATTCACATTATCGAAACCACGATTGCTGGAGAAATCCTCCTCTGTCAAGTTCATTGGGCCTGCCGTGACACCAAGGCGCTTCCCACTAACCACAGACTGCTAAGGTACTCCTCCTGTCGAGTACGATGTGTCTGTTGCATCACCAATGTGCTCCCCACCGTGGGTCTTCCACCACAACCAAGCGATCCTCCGCCGGGGGTCTTCCACCACAACCAGGCGCTCCCCACTAGGCTAGTCGAGTCACTCTGATTCAATTGGTCAGTAGTCTTCAAGTCTCACACAACTATCACGAAGTCCCATGAAGAAGTATCTCAATGTTTTTCCATCTCATAGCGGTCTTAACGCAACATATGTCATGTCAATCGGATGCTCGGTCGGTGAGTTATTAAGGTTTTAGTCGCAGAGGCCTAGTTGGATTCATCTGCGTTCCAAACTGACCATATCTCAACTATACCTCAAACTCTAGTGGGGTATAATCAAAGGTACCAACATGCTACGAGATTACTAGGGCTGCTTATGGTTCATCAAAAGGATGCCCGGTGACAAAGATATGGCGAAATGAAAGTAAAGGGGCGTAGCAGGCTCAGGTACGGTCCGACCCGGTCGGGCAGACCCGGCCTGACCAATTGGGTCTGTCCAGGCCCGTTATGTTGTCCATATCATTAGGTTTGGCTCGTCTTGCAGGTTCCAGCCTAGCGGCCACGAAAGTGTGGACCGGTCACGAGGGAGCTGACCGGCTGCGGGTCGGTGCGAGGGCGGTTCAGTCCGGAGGGCGCCGCATGGGCGGCTCGGCCCGGAAGGCACCATGAGGGAGAGGATCGGCCTGGAGGGCATGGCGAGGGGCATGGTAGGCTGTCTCAGCTGAGGTTCCATGAGGGTGCGGTTCGGTCGGGGGCTCGGGAGGCCGACTCAGCTAGGGCGCCATGAGGGCGCAGTTCGACTGAGGGATCGGGAGGCCGATAGGGCGTGAGCGGCTGAGAGGCGTGGTTGGCCAGGAGGGCATGAGAGACTGAGAGGGCATGGGTAGCTGGGAGGCACGAGCGGCCGGGAGGGCACGGGCCGCCGGGAGGGCGCTGCGGTTCGGCCCGGGGTGGAAGAGCCTATTCGGCGAGAGAACGGGGTGGTTGGGGCCGGTTTGGTTGGGTGGTGGGTGTGGCCAAGGTGGCATGGCCGGGGTGCGGCCCGACCGAGGCCGGTTCAGCCGGGGCGCGGTGCGGCTCCGACCGGTTCGTCTGGCAGATGGTTTGGCCGGTGGGAGGTGCGGGTCGTGGAGGACGTGGGTAGCACAGTCGTTGCTTTCGTCACATTCGTCGTCTCATAGCCTCATCGCCATTCAAAAGAACATCACAAACAGGAACGACGGTGGGGGGGGGGACATGTTGGTTTGGCACGCACCCTATGGGTTTAGGGAGATAACAAGAAGATCAATTCTTTCTTGAATTTCATAGAATTAACAATAAATTATGATAGAAGAAAAATCAATCCAACACCCCACATATTCCCGTAAAAACAATTCCCAACCCGCAAGGAAAAATATCCACATCGATTCTTTTCTTTAGAAGGTAATAATTAATGAAATAATATCATATTCCAATAAATTTCGTACACTTTCATTGTTCGTCGATATTGGAGTGAGAAGGTGGACGTCGATTCATTGTAGACGAGCACGTCCTACGTCGAAGGAGGTTCCGAAGAAGAAAGTCGAAGTCATTCTTCGTCGGTGGGAGTTATTCGTTAGAGAGATTTCTCCCTATGCCGTCCTCTCCCATGTTCCACCAAGATGAATATGCGAAGCCAAAATAATAGGTTAAGATTATCTATTATTAAATTATTGTCACCAAATTCAAAAAGTTTTAAAATTAATTAATTGATGTTCTAAATTAATTAATGGGGAGGATTTGGCACATTAATGGAAATTGCATTGGCAGAAATAATTGGGTAGAGGAGGTCAAGAGGTTCCCCCTCATTAAAAAGGGGAGTTGAGAGGTTTTCCACAATTAAAAACCGGGGTTTAGTCTCAGGTGGTCCTGACCACCGTAACCTCTCGTGGGTGGTTAGGTTCGGGTGGGGCTCACCACCATAACCTCTCATGGGAGGTTATGGTCAGGTGGTCTCCACACTTTAACTCTCACTAGGAGGTTTAGTTATGGTGGACCCAGCCTCTAATTTCCACATTGTGTCTCACAAATAAAAAAATGTGTAGTTCATTTTATTTTATTATTTTCCTCAAAAAACCCAAAAACTATCTTTTATTATTGACCCAATGTCTTTGAGGTGAATGTATCCGTAAGTGAATACCGGCGCTGCGAGTTCAACGGTGCCATATGATTTTAATTTCGATCACCGGTTCATAAGTTATAGAAACCTGATCATACATTTACTAAACATACATGAACAAAACTTCAGAAAGTGATTGCGAGCACTCCAGGCCTTGGAATCACGCGCCGTCAAGTTTCACGGACTCGAAAATTCCTATTTAATTTAAAAAAATTACATGTAAATTCCAGGTCTTTAAATAGTGTCTAGTAGGATTGGTCATTCTGATACTAAGAATATACATATGGTACATGAATGGATATAGGATACTTCCTCGGGACTCTTCGAGTGGATTCCCAACAATATCTAGTAAAACCATGTTGAATGTATCATACACTTGCGAATATGAAATGATACCAACTAAAAATTAAAGGAACAAGAAAAGGAACCAATCCTAATGAAACATGTCTGAGATACAGTGGAAATTTTATTTATTCCATGCATGAATGGATATGGAATATGTAGTAGGTTCACACATTGTGTCCCTTGACCCTCGGTACTACCTGTGTTCAATGTCTCATTTCATCAGAACATGTTTGTATAAGAGTTATAAATAGTGTGTAGAAAGGGACACATGTTGTGTTCTACTATATGGGGTCCACCTATGTACTTCTCCCATGTGTCAGTACACGGTGACAACCTGTGTTTTCCTGCTCGTGTACCAGTACATGAGGAAACCCATGTATCTGGTTTGGGTCTAGCCATGTGGTGTGCTACACACCATGTCGTAAATCCATGTTCTCCACCACGTGTCCTTGTAAATCACTAGATACATGTTGAGCCTCTATGAAGGTCCCATATGTTGTGTGATAGGTTTCACACACCGTGTGACACTTCTTTAATACCAGAAACTATAGCTGCCTCTGAACCGGTCCCACACGTCATGTATTACGTGATACACACCATGTTCATTAGGATTTTCTAGAATGATGGTTCTTCCTCCATGCAACTCAGTTGATTCTATAGTGTTTGATATAATGATATTTTTTCCTCGAAATTAAATAAATGGGGTCATCTTGGCATGGAAAACTGAATCAGTGGGTTTTGGACCTTTGATCGGCACTGAGAATCGATTTCGATCATCTAATCGAATGTTTCTCAAAGAACTGTATTTCCTAAAATACATAGATCAATCCCCTTTATTCATATTCACACATCTAATAGGTCATAAAAAGGTATGATATTTTATTTAGGATCATTTTTCGAATAAATGGACTCAACGATCATCTATTCGTATTCTGAGAAGAATGCAAATAACACGAAGAACATAGTAGAGAAAGGAAAAATTGAACAACCCAAGGAACTAACCTCATCAATCATTTATTTCCAGCCTCAATCCATTCCAAAATAATGATCAAGATAATAAAATAATAATATTAATCCCCAAACAATACCTACAATCAAAACCCTCCTATAAGAATGATCTAACCGCATGTTAACCTATTTGTGGCATAATCATTGTTCGTCGTTAAATATTGGAATGGGGAAAAGCAAGTATTCAAACAAAATTCCCTTCCTTGGGTTTGGATCATTCTTATAATTGCATCTTCGTTATAAGAAGTATTCATCAATAATGACACCCATCTTTCTCAGATCCATGATCTGTCAAGAACGATCACAGTCTTCCATCTCATCGTCATTCATCAAGATTTTTCACTGATACTTTTCACTAGAGCTTCTAGGTATTTTTATAGGGTTATGAATTCGAACCATGTGTCCCTTTAAAGCTATTTATTAAAAATATGTTTGTTGTCACATCTCATATCATTAAAATAATATAATTAGTTAATTTGTTTTATTATTCAAATATCTAAAAACTAATGTTCACAGTCGACCTACACCGTCCAATTTTAAGTCTCACCTAAGTTAATGTCACTTCTCAGAGCACAATGGTATCCTCAATTTTTTGGAATGCACATAATCATAGAAAATAATTCTTTATGAGTAAAATACCATTAATAAAACAAGTTTGGGAACCTCATAGGGGACGCCACTAATGGGAGGGAAACACCACCATCCCTAATAAAAGAAATTTCTTTATAGTGGATTAGGTTATACATTACATTCATATATAATTAAATTATTCCTATAGTGATCATATGATAAATAAAACATTACCCAATGCATTAGTGAGCTATAATGGTCTTTCCCAACACTATCTGGGCTGCCCCATCGTATAATTTGTAATGGGTTTTCCCAACACTATCTGGGGAACCCATGTGTATAACATGTAATGGGATTACCCAAAGATAACTAATACACACCATCCTATAAGTTGAAATAGGCTTAACTAATCCTATTTGGGCTAACCCATCATATAAGATTTAATGTGAATACCTGAGGCTATTTGGTTCACTGCATCGTAAAATCTATAATGGGATTACCCGGTGCTATCTGGTATACCCCATTATATAGTATATATTCATGAACCCCAACATGAATAATGTACAAAGATCTATCATATAGTCATAAAAATTCAAATAATAAATTATTTCCTTAAATTATTAACCAATTTAAATTAAATGGGTTCGTGTAAATCTCTTTGAAATGTGATTTGCCTCCTAAAAAATGGGTTTCAAAACAATCTTATTGAATCGGCATTGACCAATGGAAAATAAAGGGGTTGCATATATTTCATTCCATATAAATATAAACCATTTATATAGAAAATATGAATGGTATCCTTGGATCATATCCCTATAAAATCATAAACTATATCAAATAACATCATCATAAATAGAGAGTGATTTTGAAAGATAACATGGAACATATGCTTTAATTGAAAAATCAATTTTTGAAACATATAAATAATAAAATTCCATTTCATTGAAAATAATTTTGACAACATATAATGGATGAATTTAATATTATTTAAAAACTTTATTGAGGAAAATATCATTTTATTTTTGAAAATAGTCGTTATAAAACATAAAACATACTAAAAACCTTTTTCTATAAAATTAACATTGGAAACTAATAAAGGAAGATTTGAAACCCATTTCAAACACATTATAAACTATATAATTTTTGAAACAACATTCCTTGAAAAAGATATAAAAAATTAAATTAAAAACATTTTCTGAAAATATTTTTGGAAAACGTTATGTTTAAATAAAATAGATTCCCTACCAAAGAGAAAAATAAGGTTAGATTTTCGTAAAACAACTTCGTAATTATATTAAGTACCAAATAGAGGAAAAATAATACCATTAATGTAATATATATTCCGTACATATAATATTGTAAAATTAATGAACATTATTCATTTATTGATCATATTATTTCATCAATATAATCATATTCATAAAAAATACCGACAAACAATGAGATTGTAGAAATAAACTCTTACGACATCGGTAATATTAAATCATATTACCCATAAACTAAAAACATTAATTGAATCTTAAAATAGCATGAAAATAAATGGATTCATTATTTTACATGTCAATGGGATATTTCTAAATCTATGAGAATAATATTAGTGAATATCAATGCACGTGTCTTAAAGAAAGAAAATTGAGACAAAATTACTATACGGATTTGGTAACATTTGAATCATAAATACCATGATAGGGAGATAAAAATGGATAAATAAATAAAGATATAATTTATATATACTAATTAAATACTACATTAATGGGTATTATATACACAACACAAAATAAATGAGTGAAGAATATGGCATAAGTCTCGTAGAAATAATAGTGAGACTAGATATTTCGTTAGTACTTGAGTTATGTTTGAATTGTGACATCCAAATAAGTGTTTTTATATTTTTAATATAAATGAAATTTGTAAATTCATTATATAAAATTTCAAAGGTTACTATTGACATTACACAAAATGAATAAGTTGTGAATATAACATATATCTAATAGAAATAAAAGTCAGATTCAAAAACCCTAACCATAAGTCTTGACTTTCCTAAGACATGTTAAAAACTACAGTATAATAAATATTATTTTCATATAAATATATAATATAACAATACTTTTATATATCAAAAAATATATTATTTTATAATTACTTTATATTACCTGTTTATTAAAAATTTCATGAAAGGTTATTTTTGAGGTGATAAACTTTTTTTCCCAAAATGTTTTAACTTTTTATTCTTGATTAAATAATATAGATCATGATTTAATTATTTAAATATTGTAAAACATGATATAAATATAATAAATATTTAGTATATTATTATTTATAATAATATATAAAAGATATAAATATTAAATTTAATACACCGTTCATGGAGACAGTAAGTCGTTCGTGCTTATGAATATTCATTACATGTTCTTATGATATTCTTAATGAATAAAAGTAAATCATATATATATATATATTTTATTTCCATTATAAATAATATTTAATATATATATTTTATGTTTATTAAAACCATCATGAATACATTCCATGTAATGTGTTAATGGATCACGCTGCTTTAAGTGGGCATTAGTCCGCGCATCCACAAACAAAGTTATCATATTTAAAAAAGGCAGAAGGAATGTACGTGACATATGATAATAAAAAATAATAAATAAATAATAAATATCATATAAAAATATTAATCCCATCATTAGTATTGACATTTAAAGGAATTAATGGAAGAATATATGATATATGTTCAGGAGGTTGTAGTGTTTCGTACACAAAAAAAGATGATTCTATAACCCATTTAATGGATGTGTGTATGAGTGTTGGTCATGCCATTGACATATGAATATATTATTAATATTTATTTATATTGAGGTTTTTATATATTCTTTATATAAGAATAATTTAGTTTATGTATAATGAAATAAAATAAAAGTTTTTATGGAAGGATGTCACTTATTATTTGGGTAACTCCTTTTAGGTTTAACCAATGAGATTCCTTGGATGGATTTATTCCAATAGTGAGGCCTCTATGATCAAGGTTGAAAATTTGGGAGGATATTTAGGTAAGTTATTTTTTATAATAATTTCTTTACATGTGTGATTATGTGAGGGGTATGAGTTTCCATTTATAGTAGACTAGGAACAAAATCCATGTAAATATTAAAAGGTAAACACTATTTTGAAAAATACCATACAAATAGTGCCTCCAATATTGTTTAATTTTATATAAAATTGAATATATGGTTTAAATATTTCAATAAATGGGTTTTGGACATGTTTCTAGGTTATTTTCACACTAATGTTAAATTTTAACCACTAAGTAAACGCGTTTTTTCCTTAATTGATGTAACTAATTTTAATTACAGTGTAACACCCCAGGTAAATAAAGAATATGAAATTTTCATATTTATCCATATTTGTGAATAAAGTATTAATATTACTTTAAAGGGTTGCTATGCTCGATGGCGTACCCAACACGCAACAACGAGTTTGTTGGGAATATTACGTTGTACTCTAATAATAAAATAATATTATTTTAAATGGTAGTTAACATGTAGCTGTTGTAATGGCGGGAATGGATAGAAATAACTAAAATATGATTATATATGTTTTTAAATGTTTTTACACTTATCCAATAAATGATAGAGGCTTAAAATACGGAAAGAATTCAATTTTAGGCGTATATGCCCTAGTTTTCACTAAAGGTTCACTTATCACCTTTCGATGTTGAACCATCATTAAATATAGTTTTATTCACTCTTAAACATTCTTTTGGACCAAATATAACTCTTATTAATAATCTGGACATAAAAATTTACTTTGTGTAAATTTTTGGTATCTTTCCGATAAAGTTCATTTTTTTAATGAATAGTGTAAAATGTTGTATTTTAATTCAAAACCTCTTTTTAATATAATTTATTTATATGATTAGATTATCTTTTGAATTGGTTTTAAAGTGAAATTAGAATATATTTTTACCAATAAATCCAATAGTGTTCTTTGTAATTAATTTGACTTTGAAATCAGACTTAAACCAGTGTCAATCTTTTGATACTTATTGCTTCATAAAAACACGCTATTTTCTCTGAAAGCGGGAATTAATTATTAAATTAATTAATGTGACTTATATAATTTTAATTTTGTAAAATAGACTTCATTTTTGAATTTTTAATATCAAATATAGCTTAGGGTGAATTTTTGGTAATTTTCTGAAAAACATCAATTTTTGATGAATAGTGAAACCACTAAGTGGTACTTATAAAAACTGATTTTTCCATTTAAATGAAATTTTGCCATATTTGTGTTTTTAATTTCAAAAATCCGACATACATGGTTGTCATTAAGAAGAAAATTGTGGTTCAATGGGATAAAAATAATTTTTTGGTGAATAGTAACTTATTATGTTTTTAATCGCGATTAGTGGTAATTAGTGTAGTTTAGGGTAAAAATAATGCTTTAATAAAATGAGATGAGCTTGAAACATGTCCTACCGTCATTGGTTGTGTCATGGCCGACCATTACAAGCCATGGGTCAACTTGGGGACCCCATGGAGCCACTTTGGTTGGAAAATGACATAAATACCTTTTATTTAATGTTAATGTAAAAAATGGCACAAACATGATATGTTTTACTAAAACAATTTTTAAATGGGGTTATAGAAGTCAGATTTTTGATTATAAATAGTCATTGGAAATATAAAAATCTTTCCAACATCATAGTATTTTTTTTTGAATTTTTAGACATTAAATAAATTAAATTATATATGACATAATAATGATGCAGCGATGACATCATTATTTGACGATTTAAATAAAATGGAAAGATAATGTAAAATCAATGAACTACACATGTAAAAAAATTATTTGATGGGTGTATTTCGAACCCTTATCACCTTATCCACGAATTATATCAATGTGGGAGCTTTTAAAACCGAAACACAATTTCAAATAAAGTAATATTTCTTTACATTCCAAAAGTGCCGCTCATCTCTTCTTATAAAAGGCCCCCACCTCTACCTCATTACACATACTCCTCAAGCCATTGTCTCAGCCAACCCCTGCCCAATTACTCTTTCTACATCTCTATCCTCGTCA
Source organism: Viscum album (assembly GCA_963277665.1). Classification (NCBI taxonomy): domain Eukaryota; kingdom Viridiplantae; phylum Streptophyta; class Magnoliopsida; order Santalales; family Viscaceae; genus Viscum; species Viscum album. The sequence continues at coordinate 80,636 of CAUJRU010001288.1, read as the reverse complement.
TAGAGGATTACATTTGGGAATAATCCTTTCAAAGGAATCCTTTAGGATCAAATCAAAAAGAGTTACACTTTTAAAGGTAATCCATTCTCTCCTGTTCATTTGTTTTATTTTGCTTCTCCAACCCCCTAAACTCTTTTTATTTACTTCTTTTGTAACAACACAAGTATCTTAAATGTACTAGGATGTTGTTATAAGATTTATTCGAGCTACACTCTCACACAACTACATCAAATGGTTAAAGAACATACGGTTTCCGTGGATGGCGAAATTCTGCCTCCCGAAACGATGATTGTTCAATACTCATTTAACACCTTCAAAGGTGGCCATTATGATGTCACTATTTTTATATATGATATATAATATGTCTATGTTTTCCTTAAGCTTATGTTTTTTTTTTCATTTTGGGCATACCTTTATGGTTTCCATTATGGGTAAACACGATATCTTCATTTAAGGAAGTGCGGACTACCGCCCCCTCAAAGTGATTTTATTCGTTAAATACCATATGTGGGACGTATAAAGGATGGAACTATGATATTATATATTATATTATACTGTAATTATAATATACCTTTATATCATTATTATTCCATTCTATAAAATACGAAATAGAAATGAAAGTAGCATTCATGCGTACGTACGGCTTACCGTCTCCATGAACGGTGCATTTCATTTCTTACCTCTAAATGATTATGTAATGTTATAAATGCATTCATGTACTGGATATATATGACATATATGATATCTACATCATGAATACAATTCTGGATATAATAAACATTTGTCCACACGAACAACATGTAATTGTAAGAAGTCCACTTTCGACTTAAGAACCAAATATCGGAAAAACAAATATTATTAAATTAAATGACTACATAATGTTTATGACATGGTAATAAGTGATATAAAAGGAATAATGAACTTTAAAAAGGTTCTTAAGGAAGTATAAATTAACTCAAGTTTATTATTCAGGAGATTAAAGAACGATCGAGTCAAGTCGGACCCGAGGTAAGGGATCCTACTCCTCTCTTTCTTTTTAAGTACACACTTTTATGTCATTCCTTTTAAAGCTCACTTTCTTGTTATTGAGATGATATTTTATATTACACTTACTGTAATTTTTTCAGGTGATTAGAGACCCTATTCTCTCTCATCAATCCATTTTGGAAGTTTTGAGTGGCGCCGTTAGGCTACCGAACTTTCGTAAGAGATCTAACCTCTCTCTTTCTTTTTAAGTACTCTCATTTATGTCACTTCTTTTAAGCTCATCTTTGTAATGTTGGGGGATGTTATTTTATATTCAACATGCTATAAATTTTATTGTAATGTGATGAGATACCCTATTTGATCTCATCAATCCATATTCGGAAGTTTTATGTGGCGCCGTTAGGCTGCCGAGTTTTCGTAAGGGATTTTTCATCTCACTTTTATTCCCGTGAGATTTATGATACATTTGCCACAAATTCCATTGAGTGGTGTATGTACTGCCCATTATTCTACTCTTTGTGTAATATACTTTAGTTTATGAGTATTTACATCAATGATCTATTTTCCTTCTTTCGTGGGGTGTATGTTTTGAAAGATACCCAAGTCGGTAAGGGAACCATTCACCCTCCTCTTTTTTAAAAGACTTCTTTTGTTGGGTCTTTTAAATTACATATTGTTATGTTGGGATATGTTCTCATATATCCTTATTGATGAAAACTTTATTTCCAAGTGATGATATACACTTTTTATCTTTCATCAACTCATTTTGATGTGATGTTGTTAGGCTGCTAAGGGAACTTTTTAACCCAATTTCGATTTCTTTGGGTTCAACATGTAGTCATTAAATATGTCATCCGTTGAATATGTGTGAATGACCTTTTATTGTTTTACACTTAATATCCACTTATATTGGGTGTACTTATATTTTTCACACATATTTTTGAGATTGATTTGTCCGTAATTTAAGGATACCTTCTCTATAAGGGATTTCATCACATTTGACATTTCTATTGAGGGTTCATTGTTGTAATGCACCAATTCACTCTTATATGGTGTATATACTGTCCTTTGGAGTATTATATCATGAATCCATTTATTCTCATGATATTATAAAGTTCTTCCTAATTGTTAATCCTCAATTATTGTATTCAAGTGTCTCTAATTTTGGTAAAACCCCTTTAACAAAAATATCGTTTTAAATGTTTTAATTATTTGTTCTTATTAATATCCATGTTTTCAAAATGGTTTTAAGGATTTATTTATATGGATATTGATGGTTTAAAATTTTAAGCTTCAAGGTGGTATGGGACACTTTGATTCAAATTCTCTTTATTAAATGTTTCAAATGGTTTTGGAAATGATTTCTTTTTGAATGGATTCATTATCTCAATATACTAAAATGTTATATTTATTGAAATGTGGAAATGTTATGTTTCCTTTATGCATGTTTTATGTGATACATTTATGTTATGGTTCTTGGGCATTGTTATGAAAACGGGTGGTTCTGTGATAAACTAAGGGCGGGTGAGCCCGATATAGCTCTCCAATGCATTGGGTAACGCGAAGGACTGAAACGTTAAGGTTTCTCCGAAGAGATTTAGGGAATATACTGTGATGGGTATTCCAAACGTAACCAAGAGGGTTACTCCCTAAGTAAGAATGTTATGAATGCCTCAAGTTACCTTTATGTATTATGATTTCTATGATTTATTCATGGTTTGACGAAGTAAGTTAAAGTGCCATTGTTTTATGGGTAAAGTATGATTTCATTCTTATATATATATGAACTCGTGTTTCCTTTCCATATTTTTTATAACCCTTACAGAGCTTTTTATGCTCATACCAAGTTTTTGAAATGTTTTTCACAGGTCAAGGGAAAGGTACATGATGTGATGATAGTGTCAAGGATGTGTCAAGAAAGAATCCATGTTTTATTTTCAATATGTTTCCGTTGATGAGAAGAATGAATAATGTCCTTTATGTAACCACTTTGTTTAAATGTGGAATGTAATGCAAGTTTCATGATCTAATTCTCTAAAAATCTAAACCTGAAAAGATCCTGAACGTGTAATCTTGTGATAACTCAAGATTATGTAAGGTTTAAGGCTGGGACCTTATAGTTGGTATCAAAGGTCGGTTTAGATAACTTTAGAGGTTAGGGTATTCTCTAAGCACAAGTGACATTACCATAATGGTTAGGATTTCAGAAAGAGTCCTAGTTTTAGATAAAGTGAATGAGTAAGTATATCTTAGTGTTTATCTTCCTCATTAGTACATGATGGTTATGTTGATATACTCACACTAACCTTTTTGGTTTTAGTAAATGGCTGGATCTAGCAGGCACCAATGTGACAATGGGTTTGAAGGAAACTGTGGTGGTTCTCTGATTAAGAGACTGGATGAGATGGGGGATTCAATGAGGAATCTCATGATGTTCTAATACAACTATCAAGGAGTCATGATCAACCACTTAAACCTTGGTGAGTTCTCTAATGCATCATGTACGAGATGGCCAACTCGATGTGGAAATTCAGGTAATAATTATTAAGGTAACCATTAGGGTTTATATGATCCTTACTTTTGAGGTAATTATGGGTTATTATATGTTCTGATGGAAAATGAAAGGCATGAGATAAACTTGAGGTTAAAATATGTTATGATCAACTTTGATGATTTTATCTCATTTTGGGGAATGTTTTAAGAATTATATAGTTTTGGAAAAAGGATATCACACAGACCGTGTGACTACCCGTCGCGTCGGAAAAAGCTGCGGGAATCGAACCCACAACCAAAGTGCGACTGGTATTTATCGCCTACCACTGGACTACGTGAAGTCCCTGATTAGTTTGACTGATTCTTTTTAGTTATATGATTTTATTAATTATGAGTAAGTTGATTTTGGGTTATTTATGAAAATTATTAACCTATCATGGAGGATATGTGATTAGGTTAATTACTTTTCAATACGAGACTTTAGGAGCAACTAATGTTGTTTGGAGATAAATGTTACAATTTAACATGGAAGACTATGTGACTAAATCCTTCAAATATTTGGGTTTCAATCTTAGATTGGATTACATTGAAGAATTTTATGGACAAATTGTTTATCGGATGGTCCTCGTTGAACTTTGGGTTTTATTGGACAAATTTTGGAGATTAAGCATAGATTTTATTTTTAAAGGGTTATCATTTTCTGGATTATATGACCTTGTACTAACATTTTTTGTTTTGGTTTTGGTTAAAGCCAAAAGACATGGGATGTAATAGTTCTATTTTGTGGATTAGGTGATTCTCTAGAAGTTGATTATAGTACTCTTAATGCGAACAAGTCTCCCTAAATACTCGTCTTTTGGAAAAAATATGAGTTTGATTAAGGAATCTAGTAAAAGTAGAAAGTCAACATGATAAGTGATTATATTTCCTTATGAATAAATTCCTCAATAAAAAGTAACTTAAAACAAAAATGTTGTCTATTAACTTTTCCTACTGGGGAATCGAATACCATTTAACCCATCACAAGTTTGTGATTTTCCCATTGTTAACTTTCTCCTATATATGTTTACTATAACTCTCCCTAAAGAACATGACCATTTTCTTTTTCTTCCATGTCCATGTTTTTATACATGGAATCCTATTATGGGTTATCTCGGGTGACCTCTATACTTATCTTCCTTTATTTTAAAGTGATTGTTTTACCGACTCTTGTTCTGATGTGGGACGTTCAAGGATGTTTCCAAGCTCAATTTTAAAAATTGCGAGGACGCAATTCCCAAAAGGGGGGAAGGATGTAACACCCCAGGTAAATAAATAATATGACATTTTCATATTTATCCATATTTGTGAATAAAGTATTAATATTACTTTAAAGGGTTGCTATGCTCGATGGCGTACCCAACACGCAACAACGAGTTTCTTGGGAATATTACGTTGCACTCTAATAATAAAATAATATTATTTTAAATGGTAGTTAACATGTAGCTGTTGTAATGGCGGGAATGGATAGAAATAACTAAAATATGATTATATATGTTTTTAAATGTTTTTACATTTATCCAATAAAGGATAGAGGCTTAAAATACAGAAAAAATTCAATTTTAGGCGTATATACCCTAGTTGTCACTAAAGGTTAACTTATCACCTTTCGATGCTGAACCATCATTAAATATAGTTTTGTTCACACATAAACATTCTTTTGGACCAAATAGAACTCTTATTAAGAATCGGGACATCAAAATTTACTTTGTGTAAATTTTTGGTATCTTTCCGATAAAGTTCATTTTTTTAATGAATAGTGTAAAATGTTGTATTTTAATTCAAAACCTCTTTTTAATCTAATTTATTTATATGATTAGATTATCTTTTGAATTGGTTTTAATGTGAAATTAGAATATATTTTTACCATTAAATCCAATAGTGGTCGTTGGAATTAATTACACTTTGAAATCAGACTTAAACCGGTGTCAATCTTTTTATACTTATTGTTTCATAAAAACACGCTATTTGCTCTGACAGCGGGAATTAATTATTAAATTAATTAATGTGACTTATATATTTTTAATTTTGTAAAATAGACTTCATTTTTGAATTTGTAATATCAAATATAGCTTAGGGTGAATTTTTGGTAATTTTATGAAAAACATCAATTTTTGATGAATAGTGAAACCACTAAGTGGTACTTATAAAAACTGATTTTTTCATTTGAATGAAATTTTGACATCTTTGTGTTTTGAATTTCAAAAATCCGGCATACATGGTTGTCATTAAGATGAAAAATGTGGTTCAATGGGATAAAAATAATTTTTTGGTGAATAGTAACTTATTAAGTTTTTAATCGCGATTAGTGGTAATTAGTGTAGTTTAAGGTAAAAATAATGATTTAATAAAATGAGATGAGCTTGACACATGTCCTACCCTCATTGGTTGTGTCATGGCCGACCAAGACAAGCCATGTGTCAACTTGGGGACCCCATGGAGCCACTTTGGTTGGAAAATGACATAAATACCTTTTATTTAATGTTAATGTAAAAAATGGCACAAACATGATATGTTTTACTAAAACAATTTTTAAATGGGGTTATACAAGTCATATTTTTGATTATAAATAGGAATTGGAAAGATAAAAAGATTTCCAACATCATAGTATTTTTTTTGAATTTTTATACATTAAATAAATTAAATTATATATGACATAATAATGATGCATCGATGACATCATTATTTGACGATTTAAATAAAATGGAAAGATAATGTAAAATCAATGAACTACACATGTAAAAAAATTATTGGATGGGTGTATTTCGAACCCTTATCAACTTATCCACGAATGATATCAATGTGGGACCTTTTAAAACCGAAACACATTTTCAAATAAAGTAATATTTCTTTACTTTCCAAAAGTGCCCCTCCTCTCTTCTTATAAAAGGCCCCCACCTCTACCTCATTACACACACTCCTCAAGCCTTTGGCTCGGCCAACCCCTGACCAATTACTCTCTCTACATCTCACTACTCATCATAGAGGATTACATTTGGGAAGAATCCTTTCAAAGGAAGCCTTTAGGCTCAAATCCAAAGGAGTTACACTTTTAAAGGTAATTCATTCTCTCCTGTTCATTTGTTTTATTTTGCTTCTCCAACCCCCTAAACTCTTTTTATTTACTTCTTTTGTAACAACACCAGTATCTTCAATGTACTAGGATGTTGTTATAAGATTTATTCGAGCTGCACTCTCACACAACTACATCAAATGGTTAAAGAACATACGGTTTCCGTGGATGGCGAAATTCTGCCTCCCGAAACGATGATTGTTCAATACTCATTTAACACCTTAAAAGGTGGCCATTATGATGTCACTATTTTTATATATGATATATAATATGTTTATGTTTTCCTTAAGATTCTGTTTTTTTTCATTTTGGGCATACTTTTATGGTTTCCATTATGGGTAAACACGATATCTTCATTTAAGGAAGTGCGGACTACCGCCCCCTCAAAGTGATTTGATTCGTTAAATACCATATGAGGGACGTATAAAGGATGGAACTATGATATTATATATTATATTATACTGGAATTATAATATACCTTTATATCATTATTATCCCATTCTATAAAATACGAAATAGAAATGAAAGTAGCGTTCATGCGTACGTACGACTTACTGTCTCCATGAACGGTGCATTTCATTTCTTACCTCTAAATGATTATGTAATGTTATAAATTCATGCATTTACTGGATATATATTAAATATATGATATCTACATCATGAATAAAATTCTTGATATAATAAACATTTGTCCACACGAACAACATGTAATTGTAAGAAGTCCACTTTCGACTTAAGAACCAAATATCGGCAAAACAAATATTATTAACTTAAATGATTACATAATGTTTATGACATAGTAATAAGTGATATAAAAGGAATAATGAACTTGAAAAGGTTCTTAAGGAAGTAGAAATTAACTCAAGTTTATTATTCAGGATATTAAAGAACGATCGAGTCATGTCGGACCCGAGGTAAGGGATCCTACTCCTCTCTTTCTTTTTAAGTACACACTTTTATGTCATTCCTTTTAAAGCTCATCTTTCTTGTTATTGAGATGATCTTTTATATTACACTTACTGTAATTTTTTCATGTGATGAGAGACTCTATTGTCTCTCATCAATCCATTTTGGAAGTTTTGAGTGGCGCCGTTAGGCTGCCGAACTTTCGTAAGAGATCTAACCTCTCTCTTTCTTTTTAAGTACTCTCATTTATGTCACTTCTTTTAAGCTCATCTTTGTAATGTTGGGGGATTTTATTTTATATTCCTCTTGCTGTAAATTTTATTGTAATGTGATGAGATACCCTATTTGATCTCATCAATCCATATTCGGATGTTTTATGTGGCACCGTTAGGCTGCCGAGTTTTCGTAAGGGATTTTTCATCTCACTTTTATTCCTGTGAGATTTATGTTACATTTGCCACAAATTCCATTGAGTGGTGTATGTACTGCCCATTATTATACTATTTTGTAATATACTTTAGTTTATGAGTATTTACATCAATGATATATTGTCCTTCTTTCATGGGGTGTATGTTTTGAAAGATACCCAAGTCGGTAAGGGAACCTTTCACCATCCTCTTTTTTAAAAGACTTCTTTTGTTGGGTATTTTAATTTACATATTGTAATGTTGGGATATGTTCTAATATATCATTATTGATGTAAATTTTATGTCCATGTGATGAGATACACTTTTTATCTCTCATCAACTAATTTTGATGTGATGCCGTTAGGCTGCCAAGGGAACTTTTTAACCCAATTTCGATTTCTTTGGGTTCAACATGTAGTCATTAAATATGTCATCCGTTGAATATGTGTGAATGAACTTTTATTGTTTTTCACTTAATATCCACTTATATTGGGTGTACTTATATTTGTCACACATATTTTTGAGATTGATTTTTTCGTAATTTAAGGATACCTTCTCTATAAGGGATTTCATCACATTTGACATTTCTATTGAGGGTTCATTGTTGTTAGGCACCAATTCACTATTATATGGTGTATATACTGTCCTTTGGAGTATTATATCATGAATACATTTATTCTCATGATATTATAAAGTTCTGACTAAATGTTATTCCTCAATTATTGTATTCAAGTGTCTCTAATTTTGGTAAAACCCCTTTAACCAAAATATCGTTTTAAATGTTTTAATTATTTGTTCTTATTAATATACATGTTTTCAAAATGGTTTTAAGGATTTATTTATATGGATATTGATGGTTTAAAATTTTAAGCTTCAAGGTGGTATGGGACACTTTGATTCAAAAATCTCTTTATTAAATGTTTCAAATGGTTTTGGAAATGATTTCTTTTTGAATGGATTCATTATTTCAATATACTAAAATGTTATATTTATTGAAATGTGGAAATGTTATGTTTCCTTTATTCATGTTTTATGTGATACATTTATTTTATGGTTCTTGGGAATTGTTATGAAAACGGGTGGTTCCGTGATAAACTAAGGGCGGGTGAGCCCGATATAGCTCTCCAATGCATTGGGTAACGCGAAGGACTGAAACGTTAAGGTTTCTCCGAAGAGATTTAGGGAATATACTGTGATGGGTATTCCAAACGTAACCATGAGGGTTACTCCCTACGTATGAATGTTATGAATGCCTCAAGTTACCTTTATGTATTATGATTTCTATGATTTATTCATGGTTTGATGAGGTAAGTTAAAGTGCCGTTGTTTTATGGGTAAAGTATGATTTCATTCTTATGTATATATGAACTCATGTTTCCTTTATATATTTTTTATAACCCTTACTGAGCTTTTCATGCTCATCCCAAGTTTTTGAAATGTTTTTCACAGGTCAAGGGAAAGGTACATGATGTGATGATAGTGTCAAGGATGTGTCAAGAAAGAATCCATGTTTTATTTTCAATATGTTTCCGTTGATGAGAAGAATGAATACTGTCTTTTATGTAACCACTTTGTTTAAATGAGGAATGTAATGCAAGTTTCATGATATAATTCTCTAAAACTCTAAACCTAAAAATATCCTCAACATGTAATCTTGTGATAACTCAAGATTATATAAGGTTTAAGGCTGGGGCCTTATATACAGTCACTATTTTTTTTGTAAAAAACAATGATTAGAATAATAGATATTATAAATTATGATTATTACTAGTATGAAATTTATTTTAAAATTTCTAAATGTATAATTGGAAGAAATTAATATAAAATTAATCATATAGATGGGATGAGACCACAGGTTTTCAAAGCAAAAATTATCAAAAAATTTAAATTTTTATATCCTATTTCAATGTAAAATGTAGTAAAATTACATAAGTTGTATTATTTTATTTATAATTTTTCTATATATTAAATTAAATTAAATTAAAAAATAATTTAACTATATATATATAATATATGAAAACACATTTTTCAATTAAAATTAAGTGTTTTTCAGTATTCAGGAAATAGAATCTTCTCATAAAAAACATTTACCCAAAGTAAATTTTGATATTAATATTTCACAAATGAATTCTATTTAGTTAAATAAACTTTTTGATTTTTTTTTAAAAAATATATTTAATATAGGCAGTCAATTAAGAGGCGGTAAAATTACATTTTATAGTGAATATTTATCTTATTGTGTAAAATTTTATTTATTCATATCACTTCTACAAAAAATAGATAAGATGAATTTTAAATAGTTTAGTGAATATATATAGATATATAATTAAAATAATATACCATAATTGCTTTAATTAATTTATTTTGTTAAAAATTGTTTTATTTCATAAATATATTTTTATAGAAAAAGAGATAATATATTAATGAAACGGTTTTATTTTCATTTATAGTCAATTGGTCACAAATTAAATCTTCTTATATACAATTTTAAACAATATTTTTCATAATTTAATAAATCATATTCATATCCATCATTACAATTTCTAGGTGAAAACTATATTCATTTATTAATAATAATATTAATTGTACATTGTAAATTGGTAAAACTTGGTTGTGTGAGTTACGTACGTTATCAAAGGAACTTAGCATAGTGTGCAACAAAATCCAAACATATTTTTCTGTGTATAATATGACCAACATTTTGTTTTTTAAAAATCATGTAACAAATTTTGATTTCATATAACACAAGATATATTCATTATTGTATAAAATGAAGAATATTAGAATGAATAAATTAATTCATTAAAAGATATTTCACAAAATATCGGGGTGTTTCACTTATTATACTATCACCATATATTAAATATTATGCATCTACTTTTAGATATCGTATAAAACCACTTTCAAAATTATTTCATCCAATTTCACCATATTTTATATCATATATATTAATTTATTAAAATCCATTTAAACATTATTGTAAATTTCTTCCAAAACACATTGGTGGTTTCCTTAAATGTTTTATAAAAATAATTCAATTTAAAAATTAATCCTTATTTATTAAACCACAATGTGTTACTTTATAATCATTTATATCATTTTAAAAAAGTATGAATTCACTAATCCATAATTATAAGAAATTAATTACTTATAGAAAAGATTAAATTATACTCATACTACAATTGGATATGGTGTGATCTATATTAAACCCATTAATCTTCATACTAGTGTCAAATATATATATTGTATACATGTATAATTAATAAGTTAATCACTTTTTACAAGGAAATGAATAATATAAAGACATGGAGTATATAAATACTATATATATAACTCAAATGTTCTTTATTCTCTACGAATATATTGACCAAACTATTAGAAACATTTCATTTCATTCATCTAGATGAACAAGAATATCATATTCCATTCACCAAAATACATAACCATATCATATATATCATATATAGGTATGTTAATTTAATTTCTTAGTCTATCTTAATCATGTTCATAAATGTCATACCTAATTTACAAGTGGATAAATCACATATAGTTTAATACTCAACAGATGACATGATCAATAACATACCCAATTTCCCCTAATAATCTCACTTTTAATGATGGAATAATAAAACCATTAATGTATGATGGTTCTCATAAAAACTATCTTTTCACCCATTTGTTCCATAATTCAATAAAAATTACAGTCAGAATGCATACCATATTGTTTGTGTATTACACATTGTGTGATATTAATATTAGATTATCCATCATAAAAAGATATATTTTTCCAGATGAGTGAATTACATATGACTATAAAGAATCCAAACCCAGATACTCTTCACATGTAACCATATTTTAAATACTCCATTACAACTAGAAAATATAGACCTCTCAATGTTATACATTGAGAGGTGAATTATTATTATAATTTTGGAAATTTATATTTCCAATATAAAAAATAATTTTGGGATAAATTTTTTATAGAATGATTCATTTTATATTTGTAAACTCTTTAACAATACTAAAAATATTCATATCTATTTTTTTAGGGACATCCCATATGATATGAAACCAATGAGTCCAATAAGTCCAATGATTTTTTGTATATTTATGTATTTTTTAAAAAAATTACAACAAAATTTACCTTTTGTTAGATCTCCATATTTTTATATGATAAATCCTCCCACTAATATCCTTTCATAGGTACAATCATGATTAAATAAATGTTAAATATGAGAAATATTGGGATCCATATTCCTTATTTTCAATTCCTTAATCATATTGATTAGTCATATTTTCTTCAAAATAGATAATTATATGATGTTAGCATGAAAAATTGAATTAAAATGCTCCAAATAACATTATATTAAGATATATTTACATAAAAAAACCAATTGAAATGTTTACTACATGAACCTAGAACCAAATCACCCATCTTCCTCTCAATTTATATACCTCAATATCCACAATTTAAGCTCATGGATCATTTTATCTCATTGTTTTAGTCTGCCATATAATTCATAAGGATCCCCAGGGTGAACCAAAGGTAAGACCTTGGTTTTCTCTAACTATTTTGGTAATATAATTACTATTTTTGAATATGATTTATTTTGGAGCCTCTTTCCATATTTTTTTATTTGAGGAAAATGGGTTCAGATCAAAACCTGACGTCATATGAGTTAACTCATATGAGATTTAGGTTGGTGGTTCCATATATATTTTTTATTTATTTTATGTATTTATTTATGATGATCTTGAATTTTTTTTATGATTCATTGTTAAGGATTATAAACATTATTCAAGTGAGTCTTGTAGTGTGTGGTAAGATAGGGCTTATCATAAATAGTGTCAATACTCTATAATGTGCATGTAGGGGTGATTTTGAAGTATTTTGATAGGTACAAATCTAAGGGGAGGGACTTTTAGTTGGGTCTAACTGACCATGTAGTGACTGTAAAACATGTAATTTGTTATTAATATCCTTGGAAGAGTTTATATGAGTTGGTTTATGGTATGTCATGTGATGGGGGCCCTAGGTGGTGATTCTGGTAAGTGATGAGTTGGTTATGCCATATAGACCTGGAAAACCATTTTAGGGATTGATTGATTGTTTTGTTTTCATATAGGGGTTAAATATAGTCTACCAAGATAGAATATGGTTTAGTGTGGGGTATTACCTTAGTGTATTACTATGTAGAGTGTGTTTTGTGTATGAATTTTGGGTGATGGGTAGATAATGAAACATTGGTGAGTTATTATATCTGTTATGTCTCGATTTAATTATTTTCTATATAAATGTGTGGTATTTGTGTATCTTGGCTCGAGAATCATATTAGTAGTGATTTTTCTTGGATATAATTTTAATTGGGATTATTGATGGATATTTTTTGGTCTAAATTTTGATAGGAATAGTAGGTCATAGTGAGATGAGTAATGTCTATTAACAATAAACTGTGTGTGGGGTATCCTATAATGGTGCACTCGATAGAAATAAGTTTCCAAATGGGAGTTATACATAGGGATATGTTTATATGAACATTGTTGTGTGTGTATTCTATAATTATGACCAGGACGAAAATTATGAGACTAGATTTGAGGCCTTTCCTTGATTGATAGTCTTATAGATTGGACCACCCTTATTTAAAAAAAATTCCCTAAGATGTGTTTATGGGGACCAACCCTAGGTGAGAGTGTTTTTACACATGTTTCCTAGAATGAGAGGTTACTGATTCCTGATATAGTTATGATACTTCACCATAAGTGAGTAGTTTTAGGTATATAAAATGGTATACAATGTTGTATGTGATTTGATTATAGAACAATTTTCTGAGTGAGATGATGGTTCCTTTTGACATGTTTTAATGGGGGGTTTTTTGTATTGATTCTACCCTGAGTAAGAGGTTTTAGATATGAGATAATGTTGTGTTTCCTCTTATAAGTGACAGGGTACCATCAAGGACATGATTTATGAAATTATATGTGACTTTATATGAGACAAAACATATAGTGGGAAGGAACCAATAATGTTCATGACATATCTTTAGAATGAGACAAATCATTCAATGAAAATGTTGTGGAAATCATCAAATGGACTAGAATGTGATTGAGAATATTGTGTGTGTTGGCCAAGCTTTATGACAAGTACCTACACAAGTTATTGTTCAACCTCCAACTATGGATCCTTAATGGGATATTTTATGGTATCAAGCTTAAGATCTCCTTTGGTAGAAGCTTAAAAATGTCAAAGGCTCCAATTATCCGCTTGATGTTGAGGAATGACTGAGTAGTATTTAATGTCTGTTTGAGTTCTTGGAGACACATGATGAAATAAAGGTGAAATTTTCCACCTTATTGCTAGACGGACCAAGTAAAAAATGGTGGGACATGATGGTGATGAAAAATAACAATGAGTTATTGGAGTGGAAATAATTAAATTTCGCAACACTGAGTAGTTATATATATAGTGAATTGTCTCAAAAATGTCTATTGATTTTTCCTACATGAGATGGCTGACATGAACATGATAGAATATGAAAATCACATTGTAGGGATTTTACAGTTTTCACATTATATTTTATCTAATCAAATGATTAAGACTTGATGGTTCTATATGAGGCTTTGATCTGATATTTTCTCTTAGGATTTATTGCTGAATCTATCATCTTATATAGATGCTCTGGATTGGGAATTGATGGTTGAAGTAGACCTGGACGGTAATTTAGGGTTAACAGGAGTTCCTTTGTATCCATGTGATTATATAAGTTCACATAAAGGAAATAGTAAGCATGATAATTCACATGGTTGTTCTAAATATTAGTATTTTTTATAGATCTATTAAAGTTCCTAGAAGAGCCCAATTGATTTGAAACAAGTGTAATAATCTGGGGCACTCAAAATGGGTTTTCACTAAGTCACTAAAGATATGTGGTTCTTGTGGATTATCAGGTGAGTTGTAGAAGTTGTTTCTTATCTATTCCAATCCAAGAAGTGGAATAGTATCTTTAGCACCTTTTACAGCTATAGTGAAATAATATTAATCACAGAAAAAGTTGTTCCGACCATTAGCATATGTAATGGTGCATTCTCACATTGTGGAATAATATAAATATACACCAGATACAAGTCTAATGACTTTGAGAGGTTCCATCACTATATATTTTACATTATAGACTACACTATTTATTACAGGTGAAATAGATTCATTTATTTAAACCCATATTATTAATATTATATATCATCCTATAAATATTTCTTGTTATGTGATAAATATTACTACACACATCAGAATGAAGAGAGAGTAAGTTATTTATAGTCCAGCTTGTGTTTCCTCATTATCAAACATTGAGATTACACTATGTTTTCTATTTCTCAACATTAAACAACTTGATATAATTTTCATGAGGGATTGGATCATTGACAATAAATATTGGATTTATTGTTATTGTAAGGACCCCACCTGCGGTAGTCTGGAGCTGGTGCGCTGGTTTTGGTGTGTAATTTATTTCATACAAACGAAACAAACAATTTACACATCATAACCCATTAGGAGGAACATTCTGGTTTAGATCCTGGAGAATCAGAGTCAACCGCTTCACTTATTCCTTACAAATCTAAAATCAAAATCCAAAAACATGGAATGACTCTACCAACCTGTAAAAATTCATCTAAAACGTAGGGTGAGCATTGAAATACTCAGTACGGGGTTTTGAAAGTATTTAAATCCAGCTTTTGAAAACTACCTTTCAAAATACTTTTCCATACTTCAAATAATTTCTTAAAGGAAGAACATCAAGTAAAATCAAAGGTGGATATAATATAGTTAAAGCACTTATTACTTATGCATTAGAACAATTATCTGAAAAACACATAAATATAATGGTAAACATGCTAGCATAAAAAAATGGCATGTGTTTTACTATGTAATGTGGGAATAAACAAGCAATGTGTGCAAGTAACCATCATCAGAGTCGCACTATAGCACATTCTCTACAACATATAAAAATAAAAATCATGACATAATAAATATAATGCAACATTTGTAATAAAATTATGGAAAAGAAAACTGGTCATGCATCAGCATTTCCTCATCATATTCCATGTTTATTTTAAATCTGATACTCATAGGTATTGGTTCTATAACCAAGGACATTCCTCTAGTCAGAAATAATCACTTGGTTTGTCATATAATAAGAAATGTATGCTGATGGACTCAGGGTCTCTGTGTCAAGGCCTTGTGCCATGACCTAGGGGTAAATAACCCAGTCTGACTGTCTCAAGAACTATTGATGCATCGAGGAGCGTACTTTTACCAGTCTCCAACCCAGAGGGATTACATTAACCATTCCCAAACTTGGAGGGCTTTCATTTAACCAGACCCCATTTCGGTAGTCCCATAAATTCTCACATGCTGATCAGGTCTGATATTCAAGGAGTCCCATACCACTTTGAATATTTAATTTTTATTTCATATTACCCAATGTGTCTCATACCACTTTGGGTAATTTAATTTTTGGATTATTAACAAGACATGTCATATGCATTCATTATGTAAAATAATAAATATTAAAAACAATGAAACCATTGTACAAGTGGCTTTCAATTACATTATGTGACGAATACCATGCAATTATGGAAACAAATAACAAATGAATACACATGATAAGGTATACATGATTACTAAGTTTATATGGAATTATGGCATACATGTTTTAGTAATAATCTTACTTTACTAGATAATCACTAGAGTATGATGAATAATAGAATTTTCCACAAGATATGATCAATGCTAACTCTTTTAAAAATATTATTTCATGGAAAAAAATTACTTAAAGAAAACACCAGTCATTAGTTAAGGTGTTAACCCTGATATTGAACTTGCAACTAAACCATAACCTGATTAACCACTAATGAACACTAAAGAAGGTTTAACATCAAACAATAAATGGATACAACATGATGACATAAACCCATGAATTATTTGTCTTTTAATTTAAAATAGGCTGAGGCACATTCTTTTAAAAACATAAATTACATCGAGGGTAAATGTCAGTATAACTACTTAATTTATCAGGCACTTTAATGCATGGTCATATATGAAACACATATAGGCTTAGGAAAACACTAAAACCTTACATGTGATAAAACCTCAATTAAATCTAGATAATTGTGTTTGAAGATAGGGTTTATCATATATGAACACATAAACATATAAAAACAATGGTTTTAAAACTATAACATGGTTGCACATGAACAAAAGACCTAGTTCGCATAAAAAAATATCATTCCTAAATAATTATTTATCTTTAAAAAAACTGATTTGTATTGAATTACATAACCCAAAAATATATAGATATATATATAGTTTTACATATAAATCTTACATAAAGATCATGCATGTTAGGAATTGATTTTTAAAAGACCCTTATCAAACGTATATCTCTTAATATAATATACTATTATATAGAAATATTAGAAACAGATTTGGATTGGATATCTATATATGTGCATACTTAAACACCTGAAAATATATATAGAAAGGTATTTAATGGTCTTCCTTAAGAGGAAAACCTCTCAAAATTAATCATTTTTTTCAAATACATGATAAGTCAATAATCATAAACAACCTCCTTGGAATCCCTCAAACTGGGTGAGTTTAAGGGTAATACCAAAACATAAAATTATATTTATACTTATTGTATCATATGGGTTATATAATCCAATCTCAAAGGAAACAAAACCCCATAAATCTTTTTAGGGAAGATTCATAAATACCATTTCTTAATCCTTACACCCAGTCTTCTAAAGAGGAGAGAAACGGTGCCTATACTGAATATATATAAGTATATATATATATATATATCATATACCCGAGTATACGGAATGTGAGTATTGGGTTTCAAATTTTATGGAGGTTGGGGTATCCCCTATGTTTGTAGACACAAAGGAAAACACCCTTCGAAGCCCTCTTTTTGCATAGATTGGTTTTCATGGAAAGTAAATACTTATAAATATAAGATGTATATAAATATTCATGTATATATATGTACCGAGGAGAATGGGTAGGTTTGAAACAAAAAGAACATAAACATGGAACCCTTACATGGTTGCGGAGGTCGCTCGGATTAGAGGAAGCTTGATGGTCTTGCTGGAGTGGTCGGGAGGAGTTCGAGTGCAAGAGGAAGTCCGTGAGGAGCGGGCTTATGTAGAAGTTTTTGTGCACCTAAAATAATTTGATCTAGGAGTTAGACCGAGCCTACGGCGTCCTAGGAAGGTGGGGTGTGCAAGGTCAAACTAAACAGTGAAGAAGAAGGTGATCACAGTGTCCTCGGGTGAACCAGTGCTGGTAGCGGGACCCCGACGTGAGGTAGGAAACGATGGGAAAAGCGGTTAAAAAAAAGAATCGACTGATGGGATCTTACATTGGATAGATCGGATGGTTCAGGTTAAAAGGGATGAAACGAGCGTTAAAAAAACAACAATGGTTGGTATCTGACTCGGCGAGATCGGACGGTCGAGGTTGCGCGGGGCGATCGCACGGCCAGCCAAGCTTCTCCAAAATGGTAACAGTACCCAAAAAAATATACAGTTTACTATATTTTTTTAAAAAAATAGTATAAAACATAAAAAATTGAGTTTACACAATTTAATAGATACTTTTAACATAGAAATTCCAATTCTAAAATCCCATTTTAGATTATGTAAAATACCTTACCATTTGATATAACTCTTATAAATTTCATAATTAACATTCTTAACTTTTATTGGGAACTTATAGATTTAAAAATAAAAAATGCAATTTATATCATTCTCCACTATTTGATTCGAAAATAATTTTTCCCTATTTCAAAATACATAGTTCTAGAGATCCAATATATATTTTTCCAATTATTATAGATACCCCTTTAGACATGATGTTCGAAAAATTTTAAAATACTATGTTTTCTACCTTATAGATATCATCAGGATATTGAAAAAAAAATAGATTCATTTTCAAGAATATTCATTTATTTCAAAATTAAGATACTCAAATCTATAATTCGAATATTTTGTATATATTAGAAAGACCAATTTTTTATAAAAAGATTCACTTTATCCATGAAAACCCAACAGTCATGTAACAGTCATATTTCTTTAAAGGACCATTATAAAAACAGGGGGTAGGGTGTTTTACATTTTCGAAACACTTGACCCTAGGCGGATGGCTCTCTTCAATCCATTAGTGATGAGTTCATGTGCTGTGGTTCTGGCGATTATGTTTTTCACACTGTCGGGCCCAGAAGATGAATACTATCCGATTAATGGAGTTTTGATTCTTAACAGTCTAGTTGCGGCCATGTTGAGACTTGCACATGGTGTTCTTGGTTAGTTTGAGTCATTGTAACAATGTAGCATTTTAATATATACCAATTCCCATTGTTTTTCATCTATTTAGTTTCAATTCATTTATTAGTATAAAATACCAAACATTTAAATCAAGAAACATCATTATAAAACATATCAGTGTTCACTTAATCAAGTTCATAAATCCTGGGGCATCACATTATCCCCCTCTTAAAAGAATTGAGTCATCACAATTCAATCGGTATACATACACTGACTTATTCACATGGATTCCCAGACACCCTTGGGGATGTCCCTCTACCTCCACCGCCCACGGATGAAGGTACTATTCAACTCTATTCCCAGGGATGAACAAATCTTGTAGGGATCCTCTTCCCAAATACATTCTTGGCATAATGGATCGTGGTTAAAACCACGATCTCTTTGATACAGGTGGTTTTCCAGAGATGGGAACGAGTGACATCAAGCTCTGTGACATCCGCTTGGATATGGTTCTTAAAGTTCTCTCGAACCACATCATATTTGAAGGATTCAATGAATGATCCAAAATAGAAGAGGTCCCCAAGCATGCTGAAACACAATATTTGTTACATAAAGACTGCGCGGAAGTCCAACTCCTTTACAGCTTCTCCGAAGGACGTGAAGGTGAACCATTTATTATTCATGGTGAAACACAGGAAGAGTCCCTCGTAGTACTTCCCTTTCTTTTTATAATTCTTGAACAATGCATTGGCCATTTGGTTATACACAACTTCCGACCCCCTAAATATTCGAAGGACATTTGACCTTTTCAATATTTCATAGAGGGTTTTTCACGTAAGATGTAAGTTAACAAAAGGTTGGTAACTTTTTGAGCAGGATTTTTCTAAAATAGTCTCTATGATCTCTGTAGGGAGAGTCAAGAGTCTAGGTGTGGTTCTCTTGCTTTCCATCTGAGAATTTTAAGAAGAAACCCTACTTAGTAAAACATTATTAATGTTTTTTTGTTGTCTTAATTTTCCATGGTTGCCTAAAACATTCCTCTGATACCAACTGTAAGGCCCCCACCTCTAGTAGCCCAGAGTCGGTGCCCTGTTTATGGTGTGTAATTTATTTCATACAAACGAAAAAAAAAATTACACATCATAACCCATCAAGAGGAACTTTTTGGTTTAGATCCGGGAGAATTAGAGTCAACCACTTCACTTCTTCCTCACAAAGCTAAGATCAAAATCCCAAAACATGGAAAGTCACAACCTGTAAAAATTCATTAAAAATGTAGGGTGATCATTGAAATACTCAGTAAGGGGTTTTGAAAGTATTTAAATCCAGCTTTTGAAAACTACATTTGATAATACTTTTCCATACTTAAAATAATTTCGTAAAGGAAGAACATCCAGACCAATCAAAGGTGTATATAATACAGTTAAAGAAATTATTACTTATGCATTAGAACACTTTTCTGAAAACCACTTAAATAAAAAGGTAAACATGCTTGAAAAAAAATGGAATGGGTTTTACTAAGTAAAGTGGGCATAAAGAAGAAAGGTTTGCACGAATCCATCATCAGAGTCGCACAATAGTACATTCTCTACAACATATAAAAAGGCACATCATGACATGCTAAATATAATGCAACATTTGATATAAAATTATGGAAAATAAAACTGGTCCTGCATTAACATTTCCTCATCATATTCCATGTGCATTTTAAATCTGATACTCATAGGTAATGGTTCTATAACCAAAGACATTTCTCTAGTTAGAAATAATCACATGGTTTGTCATATACTAAGAAATGTATGCTAAAGGACTCTGGTTCTCTGTGTTAAGGCCTTGTGCCATGACCTAGAAGTAAATAACCCAATTTCACTTTCTCGAGAACTATCAATGCATCAAGGAGATTACATTTACTGAACTTTATCCTAGAGGGCTTACATTAACCAGTCCCCGACCTGGAGGTCTTTCTTTTAACTGGACCCCATCCCGGTAGTCCCATACATTTCTCACATATTGATATGGTCTGATATTCAAGGTGTCACATACCACTTTGAATATTTAATTTTTATTTAATATTACCCAAGGTGTCCCATACAACTTCGGGTAATTTAATTTTTGGTTTATTAACAAGACATGTCATATGCATGCATTGTGTACAATAATAAATATTATGAACAATGAAACCATTGTTCAAGTGGCTTTCAATTATAAGATGTGGCAAATATCATGCAATTATGGCAACAAATAACAAAATGAATACACAAGATAAGGAATAAATGATTATTAAGTTAATATGTCATTATAGCATACATGTTTTAGTAATCATCGTACTTCACGAGGTAATCACTAGAATATGATGAATAATAGAATTTTCCACAAAAGATGATAAATGATAACTCTTTTAAAATTATTATTTCATGGAAACAAATTACTTAAAGAAAACACATGTCATTAGTTAAGGCGTTAACCATGATATTAAACTTGCATCTAAACCATAACCTGATTAACAACTAATGAACACTGCAACAGGTTTAACATCAAACAATAAATGGATACTACATGATGACATAAACCCATGAATTCTTAGTCCTTTATTTTAAAATAGGCTGAGGTACATTCTTTGAAAAACATAAATTTCATCGAGGGTAAATGGGAGTATAACTACTTAATTGATTAGGATCTTTAATGTATGATCATATATGAAACATATATAGGCTTAGGCAAACACTAAAACCTTACATGTGTTAAAACATCAATTAAATCCTGATAATTGTATTTTATTATAGGTTTTATCTTATATGAACATAGAAACATATAAAAACTATGGTTCTAAAACTATAACATGGTTGCACTTGAACCAAAGACCTAGTATGCATCAAAAACAATTTTCATTCACAAATAAGTATTTATCACTAAAAAACCTGATTTGTATTGAATTACATAACACAAAATTATATAGATATATATATATATTTACATATAAAGCTTACATAAAGATCATGCATGTTAGGAATTGATTTTAAAAAGACCCTTATCAGACATATATTTATTAATATAATATACTATTATGTGGATATCTTAGAATTATATTTGGATTGGATATATATATATGTGCATACTTAAACACCCGGAAATACATATAAAAAGCTATCTAATGGTTTTTCTTATGAGTAAAACCTCTCAAAATTAATCTTTTTTTTAAAATACTTGATTAGAAAAAAATCATAAACTACCTCCTTGGAATCCCTTAAACTGTGAGAGTTTAAGGAGTATACCAAAACATAAAATTATATTTATACTTATTGTATCATATGGGTTATATAAATCAAACTCAAAGGAATCAAAACGCCTTAAATATTTTTAGGGAAGATTCATAAATACCATTTCCTAATCCTTACACCCAGTCTTCAAATGGGGAGATAAACGGTGCACATACTGAATATATATAAGTTTATATAAATATATATATACATATTGTATACAAGAGTATATGCAGTGTGAGTATTGGCTTTGAAATTATAAAGAGGTGGGAGTATCTCCGCTATATATAGGCATGAATGAAAACACCCTTCGAAGCCCTCTGTTTGCATAGATTGGTTTTCATTGAAAGTAAATACCTGTAAATATAATCTGTATATATATATTCATATATATATATACCTATGAGTATGGGTAGGTTTGAAACAAAAAGAAAACATAAACATGACACCCTTACATGGCTGTGGAGGTCGCTCAGATCAGAGGAAGCTTGCTGGTCTTTCTGGAGAGGTCGGGAGGTGTTTGGGTGCAAGAGGAAGTCCGTGAGGAGAGGGCTTATATAGAGGTTTCGTTGCACCTAAAAGAATTCGTTCCAAGAGTTAGGCCGAGCCTATGGAGTCCTAGGAAGGTGGGGTGTGCAAGGTCAAACAAAACAGTGGAGAAGAATGTGATCACGGTGTCTTGGGTGAATTAGTGCTGGTAGCGGGACCCCAACGTGAGGTAAGAGACGACGAGAACCGCGATTTAAAAAAATGACGACTGGGGTCTAACTTTGGAGAGAGCGGATGGCTCAGGTTAAAAGGGATGAAACGAGAATTTAAAAAACCACAATGGATGAAATATGACTCTGTGAGATCGGACGGTCGAGGTTGCATGGGGCGATCGCACGGCCTGCCAAGCTTCGCCGAAAAGGATACAGTACCCAATAAAATATATAGTTTACTATTTTGTTTTAAAAAAATAGCATAAAACATTAAAATTTTAATTTAAAAAAATTAATAGATAAATTTAACATAGAAATTCCATGTCTAAAATCCCATTTTTGATTATGTAAAATACCATACCATTTGATATAACTCTTATAAATTTCCTAATTAACATACTAAACTTTTATTACGAACTTATATCTTTAAAAATTAAACATCCAATTTATATGATACTCCACTATTTGATACAAAAATAATTTTTCCCTAATTCAAAATACATAGTTTT
This sequence comes from Viscum album, assembly GCA_963277665.1. Classification (NCBI taxonomy): domain Eukaryota; kingdom Viridiplantae; phylum Streptophyta; class Magnoliopsida; order Santalales; family Viscaceae; genus Viscum; species Viscum album. The sequence continues at coordinate 56,942 of CAUJRU010001288.1, read as the reverse complement.
AGAGATCCAATATATTTTTTTCTAATTATTACAGATACACATTTAGACATGACATTCGACACATTTTAAAATACTAAGTTATCCACCCTATAGATAAGATTAGGATTTTGAAAAAACAAAATAGATTCATTTTCAAGAATATTCATTTATTTCAAAATTAAGATACTCGAAGCTATAATTCTAATATTTTTTATATATTAAAATATTGAAATACCATAATATTATAAGAGCATTATAAAGACCAAACTTTTATAAAAAGATGCACTTTATCCATGGAAAGACAGCGGTCATGTAATGGTTATATTTCCTTAAAGGAGCATTATAGAAAAATGGGGTAGGGTGTTTTACATTTTCAAAACACCTGACCCTAGGTGGATGGATCTCCTCATTCCATTAGTTCTGAGTTCGTGTGCTGTGGTTCTGGCGATTATGTTTTTCACATCGTCAGACCGAAAAGATGAATACTATATGATTACTAGAGTTGTGCTTATTAGCAGTCTTGTTGTGTCCATTTTGAGTCTTGTACATGGTGTTCTTGGTTAGTTTGAGTCTTTGTAACAATGTAACATTGTAATATATACCATTTCCCTTTGTTTTTCATCTATTTAGTTTCAACTATTTTATTGGTATCAAAAACCAACCATTTAAAACAACAAACATAATTATAAAACATATCATTGTCCACTTAATCATGTTCATAAATCCTTGGGCGTCACAGTTATCTTCGATGGGTTTCCCTTATAGTACTTCATGGTGTTTTTTATATCTTTAAAGGAGAATCAATATCATGTTTGAGTAGATCTAAACCTTAATATCCATATTTAGAGAAAGAAATATATATTTTCTCTTTTGATATGTAACGAGACTCCTTGAGTAGTGATCTCCCTATAGTTCTCAACAAATTCCCAAAGGTTTTTCTTGCTGAATAATTTGGTTTTATACCAGTAAGAGAGGTTGTGTTTTCTATTAATTTGGTGTTCAGTAATTATCTAGTATCTATTCCCACATACAACACGGAATCACTTTAAATGAAATACTTGAAGTCTCAACTAGATGATCTCTTAGAGAAAGGATTCATATACTAAAGTCTGTCACATTCTTTGAATAATGTTCTCTTTTCTAAAAAATATGATTGGTCAATTTGAGTTATTGTTGATTACTGGAAAATAAATCAAGTCATAATAATGAAAAATTATCTGTTTCCATGGATTGATGAAATATTAGACCATTTGAACTAGGGGGAGTGGTTCTCAAAGAATGATCTTCGTTGTGGTTACCATCAGTTGAGGATAAAAGAATATGTTAATCTAAAAACCTCCTTTTAGAGTAGGTATAACCATTATGAGTACATTTTCATTCCCATTGGTCAAACCAATGCCTTTTTAGGAATTATGTATTTAATGAATATTCTTTTCTATCAGTATCTTGATACCTTTATATTTTTATTTCGGACGACATCCTTGTTTACACGAAATATAAGGTTGTTCATGTACATCATATTAGAGTAATTTTAGAATTGTTCAGGAATAACATTACTTATTCAAAGATATATAAACATGACTAATTAATTTGTGAACTGAATTTTACGGGACATGTAGTTTCCAAAAATTTTATCTCAGTTGATGCTGAGAAGGTGAAAGCTGTTATGATATGGGAGAAGCCAAGAAATGTTTTTGAGATCTAGAGGTTCTTGGTATTATATGTGTATTATTACTGGTATGAAATGGAATTATTGAAGATGGATTCTCTGATTACTACACTATGTCTAAAGGGAGTAAAGTTTGTTTGGGATTGAGAAATGTCAGAATTATTTTGTTGAGATGAAACGTCTTATGATGACTATGTTGGTGTTGAATATTACAAAGGTCTTGAATGTCTGTGTGACTTCTATGATGCATCAGGTTTTGGTTAGGGATGAATTTTTAAATAGGGTGATCATGTCATTTCTTGTTGATCTTTTCTACTTAGGCCACATGATATGAATTACCCAACCCATGAGCTTAAAATTTTAGTTTTGTTGCATGCACTTAAGATGTAGAGACATTACCATTATAAAGAAAAAGTT